>JBAJNP010002701.1:33594-45698 GCA_036877545.1 Yasuhikotakia modesta
ACACACACACACTCTCTCTCTCTCTCTCTCTCACACACACACACACACACACACTCACACACACACACACACACACACCTGAGAGTGATTCGCGGACGTGTGACTCGGTTCACTTGAATCACTCAGATGAATCGGTTCGCACGCTCGTGCACGCGCGTGCTGCGCGCACTCGCCGCTGATCGCGCTGATCCGCATCCGCTCATTCACACCGTTTATTAAAGCGAAGCGGACGGATTTCAGCATGAACGGAGTCGCTCCGTCTGCGGTTAAAATAAGAGGAAAACAGGCGATATCAGCGAAACACAGGAGTGAGTTTATGATGCACGTTTCACGTTATTACACAACAGATGAAAAAACGCGTTGCTCTTATATTGCAATGAATTGCATAAAAGTTTCTCGTGTGTTTGAGTATCATAAAGTTTCTCGTGTGTTTGAGTATCATAAAGTTTCTCGTGTGTTTGAGTATCATAAAGTTTCTCGTGTGTTTGAGTATCATAAAGTTTCTCAGACTGTTGTCTTTTAACAAATGGATCAGCTGTTAAAAACACAATGATAGTATTATATAATAAACACATGCATGCATATAGAGAGATGGTGTATGTTTGTCGTGATATTGTCTGTCTGACGCTGGGTTGACAACAAAAGGTGACAGTTTTGGTACTGGTTTAACTGGTTGGTGTCTGTATTGTATCACAGATATTGATGTTTTATCAGAAGGGCTGTAATGTATTTACATGCTGATGTCCTACAAACATCTTCAGCTGCCCAAACCAAACCTTTGACATCTGCCATCTGCTTTTTCAGAAAACACAGATGTGTTGAGAAAGTGCATGAATAACATGATTAAAAATAACAAATATAAAACAGATCAAGTCTTTGAACAGGTCAGAGCACAAGTTGTGTTTGTTTGCTGGTGTCACGTCTTTAAACAGCGTCTGTCTGTACTGATACTTCTGTTTACTGAAATACTACATCTGAACCCTACCTGCTTTCTCAGGTGTCTTCCTGCCAGGTGAGGATTATGAGCAGGAGACTGGAGCCATGAAGAGATTCAGCAACTTATTCTCGTCCTTCCGTGGGAAAGTCAACAAAGACAGTGAGAAAACTCTTATTTCTCTTATAGTGAAACAAGTTATTTCAGTATTTGCATGAAGTACTTTAATCTCATCAGACAGTCTCACTAACGCTGTAGCATAACAGACTTTAGCGTCTATGTTTGTGTCTTTAATGTGTCTGAAACATCTGCGATCGGTCATGTACTGAGTGCAAAACAGTTTGTTTGAATATCTTATTATCTTCTTAACTTATATTCAATAGTTTAGATAAAGTTTAGACTGCTGAAAGAAACTACTGTAAGATATTCAGAAAGATTTTTGTATAGTGAGGCAACATTTCTTTTAAAATTCATCGTGGGGCTTCACAGAATTCACGTGTTCTTTAGTTCGTCTTCTCAAACACAAGCAGCAGCGATTGTTCCTTCTCACTGAAAGGCACATTGAGTGTTTCCTTGGTGACACGAGTCAAGCTACAACAAGACTTTTGACTGGTGGACTCTGGCGGTATGTCTCTGGCTTTGTTTGCCCTGTGTTGGGGGAAGCTGGCAAAAAGCAGAGCTCAGAAAATGAGGAAAACTCACAGAAGCTCCGTTTCCTCGTGGGGAATTTGTTTGTACTTGTCTGAGGCGATACGTTCTCCGTTTGATCTGACGTTCGGTCTTTACGTTTGCTGTAATTGTGCTTCTTTAAAAGATAAATTTATTTTAGGTTGTTTAAGAACGTAACATTTAAAGCAGTTGGGTTAATAATGGGTGTTTGGTTGGTATTAACATAAAGGAGAACTATTGTGTTGACGTGTTCAAGAAACAGTTTATATGAAAATGAAGGTTACGTCATTGCTTACACACTCTCATTGTCAAACCCCGTGACTTTCTGAAAAGAGCGACCAGAGCAATTCTTCAAAATACACCTTTAATGGAAGAAAGTCAAACAGTAAATAAATCAACGTTTAGTTAAACAGAAGCAAACATAGCCAGAAGCTAATGTGTGTGTGTTGTGTGTTTGTGTAGAACCTCCTAAGGAACCAGACCTGAATGTGAGCACAGAACTTTCTCCTGCAGAAGAAAAGTCCAAAGAGCAGCGATACGCCAGTGGGCAGTTTTTCTTTGAGTATCTGGTGGTGGTTCGTCCCAAGAAGACAAAAGATGGGACGTATGAGCCTCAGATCATCTACCAGTTCCCTAAGGTGAAACAGACCAGCGTGAGATGTACTTGTAGACACATGCAGACGCCTGCAGAAAGTATTTCAGTTCTGCAGTGGGGTGTCACTTCTACAGAACAACACCTTTCTCTGTTATAAAGGATTACTCTAAATTATTATTTTCTTTAGACCACAATTATTCTATTGGCTAATATCACACTGTAAACACAAAATTCATGCTAACATGCTTTTATTGTATGAATCTATTTTTTGATTCATTGTGATGTTTACTTAGAAGAAAGTAAAAAGATATATGAAGTTGATGTTCATGTCTTTGTGATTCCAGAGAGAAAAAGGACAGGAGATTATATTTCTGGTGTAATAGAAAAACATTCTTAGCTAATAAAAAACATTCTCAGAACGATAGCTAAAATTCTCCAAAAGTTCTCTGACAGTTTTCAAAAACTTCATGCAGTAACATTAGGAGAACGTTTTCTAAGTGTTGTATACCATGTGTCAAATAATGCCATTAAGTCTCATCTGTTTGTGTTTTTGTCTGTAATGACCACAGAGGGACGGAATGGTGAGATTTCAGAAGGAGGAAGAGGAGAAGACATTAAAGGCTCTCACGCTCTTTTGTTTTCCAGAGGGTGTGAATTGGGCCCCTTTAACAGAATATCGCAGGTACTGGTTCCACAGAACACTTTCATTTTCCCAGCATGCACTGTGGCCGCACCGTATTTTACGTTCTCTCTCTTTCTCTACTTCACAGTGAAACCTTCTCTTTCGTGCTTACAGATGTTGATGGAAGCAGGAAGAACGGATACTGCAGGAGGCTGCTGGTAAATTTTAACCGGGTTTATAAGCTAAATTTTAACCCTTGGTTACATTTTTAATTTAATTGAGTATTTCAAACAATAGCAGAAATTCAGAGTCTTGGTTTGACCTTGCAAAAATCCACAAAACTAAACACTTAAAACACCCTAACAACCACCCTAGCAACCACCTTCATCACTTTAGCTCCACAGCAGTGAGTTCTGCATAGGTCAGCATCACTTACATTTTCTTCAGAAAGATATTTTGATGAATAAAGGTAGTTGATAAAAAATACTGTCGACCCTTATTTAAGAACATTCTTATTGAAGTTTATTTTATGTTTCTAAGTATCTAATTTCTCTTTTGTTTCTGTTTTTCTGCTCAGCCGGACGGGAAAGGAGCCCGGCTCCCGGAGGCGTACTGCATCATCAGTAATGTGGCCTGTTTCGGACTTTTTTCCAAGGTAAACTGTTAAATAATGACTCACTGTTGCTTTTGTCTTTTGCACTATACTGACACTTCACACAAAACAGCCTGTAAACAGGACATTGATTTTCTCATATAAATAGGTTAAAGGATTCACCACAGAAGCCAGACAGTTCTGTGGTGAAGAGAACAAGCACTCAGGCTAGTTTATAGCTGCACATAGCAGGACTTTAAATGCAGCGTATTGTAGGTTTATATGCAACAACATAAATGAATAGATCAAACTATTCAGCCATTGTTTGCAGAAAGATGCATGTTGGACTTACACATGTAGAGACAGACACACTGTTGTGTTTTACTGCTGAACTGCTGCAGTTGTGAGTGAAGGCTGTTTGCGCTGAACTTTGTGTCGGGTTTGGTGCCTCCGTTTACTGGAAATAAGTTTGTTTGTTCAGGACAAACAGCAAAGACAAGCACACAATCAAAACGTGACATCAGAAATTAGTTTCATATATTTTGATAATACACTGTATTCTACTGATTCTTTAAATAAAAATTAATTTATTTATTTCTCAGTGGCTGTTCTAGTTAACAGAGACCGTTGTCAGATTGTTGGTTAACGTTCTTTAAAAGTTCTCAAAATTGCCAAAAACATTTTTGCAGTAACATAAGTAGAACTTTTTTAATGTTATCTATCGCATATCAAAAACTTCATTTTTCAGTTGTTAGTAAAATGTTTTGGAGCGTTACAGAATGACAATATTTTAAGTAACTTGAGGATCTGTTTTATGTGTTTTAGATCTTTGATGAGGTGGAGCAGCGAAGAAAGATCTCCATGGCGATGATTTACCCGTTTATGCAGAGCCTGAGAGAAGCTGCGTTTCCGGCTCCGGGACACACCGTCAACATCAAGAGCTTCATTCCAGACAGAGGAACCGAGGTGAGACACATGTTAGGAGACACGTCTCAATAACTACAGCGGCTAGAGAACATGTCCTCCAGACACCTGCTGTTACTGAGATCTGTGTTAAAGTAGCTGGAAGGAACAGTTAAAACAGGGTTTAAATTAACATGCATTTTAAAAACACAATGCATGTGGTTCAAGGTTTCAAACTAAACCTTTGGACACAAGCAAACACAAGTATGTCAATCTGCAGTCAGTCATTTTACATCCAAAACAACAGAGGAAGAGAAATTAAATATGGATGTTAAATCATTAAAGAGAATTAAAGCTGTTAACCCAGTAATTATAAATCACAGATAGTAAGTTTAAGGTGATATATTCCAGCAGGCAGACAGACAGACAGGCACAGACACGCTGATCACAAACACAAACACCTCAGGAAGAAGGTCAAACATGTTCATGTCTTCACACTTCTGCTTGAATTTATCCCAGAGCGCATTTTTGGGTGCAACGTTCATTCAATACTCACATACCTCACATTATACATCATCCATTATTCTGCTACGAGACACGAGCTCTAGAATCCAGTCTATAATCCAGACACTACATTCTTAAATAAACTTTTAGAAAGTTAAATAATTTTATAAATAAAGAACAATTGTCAGTGGATGTTTTCGTTCTGTCAGTGTTGTTTGCACATTATTGCTTGATTGGATTCAAACTTTTTAAAATCCTGTAATGGTATTAAAATGATCCACTAATAGTTTTCATGCTAACAATTTTCTATGTTAGCCAATGATAGACAATAATGTTATATAAACATTACCAAAAGAACATTTCTTGATAACTCTGAGACAACGTTTTAAGAACATTGCCAGCAGGAATAATGTTGCTCTGTGCAGTCCTACATCTGTTTGTCTGTGTGTCTGCAGATTATTAGTTTAACTCGTCCGACAGACTCCTCGCTGGAACACGTGGATTTCCGCACGTTGTTTAACTGTCTGAAGGACGATGAAGTTCTGCGGGTGTTTGCTGCTGCAGTGCTGGAGCGACGAATCATCTTCATCGCTGAAGAGCTCGGGTACTACAACACACACACACACACACACACACACATCCCCACAATATCATAACACTCACGCAACCAATCAGCAACAGGGGGCGTGTCCACCAGCCGTTACTCGCTGTCTGTGTTGCGTAGCGTGTTTGTTATTCTGAGGGCGGAGCAGTAAAAAACATATTTACATATTTGCTTGTTTGCGTGTTGATTTCAAATATCAACATTTCTCTAAAATCACCTACTACACTTTCAATGCATTATTAGTATAATGAATGTTTGAAAATCACCTCATCAGAATGGATCAGTAACTCGCATCTCTCTCCTCAGCACACTGTCTCAGGTGATCCACGCGGTGGCTGTTCTCCTGTATCCGTTCATCTGGCAACACACTCTCATCTCCATCGTTCCTGAGATCCTCATCGATGTGGTGATGGCACCCACACCGTACCTGCTGGGTGTTCAGAAACGCCTCTCAGATCAGGTCACTGACCAGACCGAGGTCAGTGCGTTACGATGGCAGTTAAACATTTGCAATACATTTAACCAGCTCTAACTAACTCACTAACTAACTCACAGGTGCTGATTGTTGACCTGTCTGAGGGCAGAAAGGAGACATTTATCAAGTGTGTAAGTTTGGCTACATGTCTTTATATCACAGACAGATGCCTCCTTTCAAACGTTTGGTTTGCCATGGGTTGCCATAGAAATGGACTGATGGTTATACTGGTTGAAATGTTTCTTCAGATGGGAGATGAGGAGTCAATATTACCTCACAAACTCAAAGAGGAGCTCAAACAGGCTCTCAGCGCCAAAAACCAGAACTCCAGTAAGCAGGTTTCAGTAGATACTTCTCATGTATTGGCAGCAGACTTTAGCTTTTTAATTGTGTTTTAAACTGATCATCATTGCAGGTCTAGAGGAGTTGAACAGAGTCATTCCAGAAGCTTTTCTGCCGTTCTTCATTAAGACTGTCGGCCATTTTTCCAAGTACGTCGTGCGGAACGGCCAAGACAAGCGAGGCGAGTTTCAGCAGAGGAGTTTCTGTAAAGCTATCGAGTCGAAGAGCACAAGACGATTTGTGAAGAAGTTCGTACAGACGCAGATGTTTGATCTCTTCATACAGGAAGTTGAGCAGAGACCAAACCCTCAAGATGGCACAGGTAATATCTTAAAGAGATTTGGGTTTAACCAGCCATCACTTACGCACCCTTATGTTATTTATATGTTATTTTACCTGTATGATTTCTGCTTCTGAGGAACACAGAAGATATTTTGATGCTGGTAACTAAATAACAGCACTGTATGATCACAAAACCGCTGAGACATTTCTCAAAATATCGTCTTTGTGCTCCAGATTCCATGATCAGATCCAAACATTTTAGGATCATATCTTATGTGCATTTTATAAATGAGGCCCATTGTAATTTAAAAACAAGAACATTTTCTACAGGACAGAATTATCTTTAGGTTTTGATTGACACAGTTTAACAGACTGTTTCTCCGTTTCAGGGTTTTTTGAGAGGAAGATTGCAGAATATCAGAAGAAGATGAGAGAGAAGATGAAGAAACAGTGAAACTCACCAGCGTCTGACTGTAAATCTGTGAAATAAATCAAACAGTAGTTGGATTATTTTAAAGATTGTAGATAGATATTTTTATTTATGGTTTGACGTTTGCTGTTGTTGTTTGTGTTGATGGTGTCGGGATGTTTGCAATAAGCTGCTGTATTTAACATAAGACCCGATCAATTAAAAAACGTCTTTTGAAATGAATAAACTGTGTTTTAAATGACATTAAATATTTTCATATCAAACTGAATCTGTAATCTAATCAAATCTTAAATTACTGTTAAATCACTGATGTCAAAAGCAGAAAAGGTACAATTTTACATTTGTGCTGTAGCTTTACTGATAAAATATAAAATAAGGAGCTTTACATACAAACATAAAAACACAAGATGCACATGTACTGGACACTAAACAACTAAAAACAAAACACTTGTTGTGAAATACTGTAGATTTACTGTAAAGTCTTCCTGTAAATACAGCCACACAGACACACACACAAATGTCAAAAACACTGTGGCATCATCATCGCACGTAACGTGTTTTTGTGAAAGAATTACAACAAACTTTCAGCGATAAAGAAATCTGTTAACATAAATATAACAAACTTTATTTCACAGCCATCAGGGTATTAAAAAGTGGTTTTCAGTAAATCAATACAACAACAAAATTAAACATGAACATAAATACAGTTAAACAGCTTTAAACAGGTACCAACAAACCAGCTTAGACAGGTTATAGCTGCTAGTTCAGCCGGGTGGGAGCCGGTGGGGGGGACATTGTTTGTTTCAGCTGGTGAACTGAGGCTTTGGTTTGTGTGATGTTACAAAAACACACAGATGAACACCAGAGGTTCAGCACAGGGTTTAAACACAACATGTATGAGTAACGGCTCAGAGGTAGATGCAAAACAATGTTTAAGAAATACACATTAAATTTATAACATTGGAAGCCCAAAATGTGTAACAGTTCTGTATTATCATTCACAAAATGCAGTTTCCTCAAGAAAAATAACGGTGTCATAATTAAATGTAATCATATAACTGATTTTAATCTGCACTCTGTGAAGAAAAATGCCTCTGCTGAATATGATGTGACAGACAAAACACCAACATCGCTGAGTCCAACTGTGCATAGAAGTTTACTGACAGTCACATTTAAGAGGCACAAAAATAAAACAAACACAGGAAATGTTTAATATTTACAGTGTGACGTTAAAAATTAAACTCATCTATAACCATTTTAGTTTTGTGTCCTAACAGCAAACAGACTTTTCTGTCTGTTATCTTTAGGAACAATATGGCATTATTAAAATACTGTATCTGATACAATTTGTGTCATTTAGTGAAAGCTAAATAATTATAATTATAAATACTAGAGAATCAGGAATGCATGTGCATAGGAAAGATGATGCATTTGTACAGTATAGACTAATACTGTAATCAGAGGAGAGATCAGGGGTTAAACTCTGAGATTGTGAGGGAAACTCATCTTGTTTATGATCTGAAGTTATTTACTGTGTTTCTGGTTCAGAAACCAGCGCTGCTTGTACTGGCAGGAGCGACGCATACTGGCACACGTGGAAATTCTCAAAGCAGAAAAATGAACACTACAGTTAACACATACAGCGCTCAGATCTTAACACACTGAGACGGAGTGTTAGCGGTGTGCTAACATAACTGTTGAGCAAAACAGATGCGTTTTCAAAAGCAAAAACTTGGTCCATTTATAAAATATTTCTAATAAAAGAAAATCTTTAGACATTCAGAAGTGCAAACTTCCTTACGAACAAACCATGATGCGGCAAAACTAGCCAAATAAAACCACAATACTGAACTAGACTGTGTAACACTCACATTATTTTTAATCATTTCCTTTCATCCTTCATATATTCTTTAACATTCTGAAACTCTCGCCGTCAACCGTAACTGCAGCCGTTTGTGTTTCACGCTCTCTGATGTGACTGACCTACTGCAGGACGAGAGGTCAGTGATGGTTTCTGCTGGCTGGATGGAGGGAGGATGGAGACGGAGGCTGGAGGCTAAACACACGGATGTTTAGGTGTGTGGCAATCTGGTTACACACACTCACACAGTACCGCACCAGATCAAATGCTGACAGCACCTACAAACACACAGATACAGAGTTACAAACATACAAACACACAGATACAGAGTTACAAACATACAAACACACAGATATAGTTAAAAACATTCAGAATATTGCATGTAAACTCTAAACTTCTTTCTAAACTAAACTTTGTTTTCAAGCAGCAACAATAATCCTATTTTCCATGTCATGTCCATTTTAACCATCACACAGACAGACAGACTGATCTCAGACCTACCAGAGCGATCCACAGCACACAGTACTCATTAATGAAACTGTTGAAGTACTGATTCAGGAACAGCAGCGCTGGACCCAGGAAAGCCAGATCATTGCGATGCATTTCACTCTTTGTCATATGAGCAACCTGCAAACAAAACAGTGACGTTTAAATGAACTAGTGCTGCCTGATGCTGAGAGATACTGGTAACCAAACACCAGCCGACACATTTCTCAAAATCTCTTCTTTTGTGTTCCACAGATTAAAAAGTCATACAGGTTTGGAGCAACATGAGGATGACTTGCACAAGTGTGTGTGTTTTATTTACTTACCACCAGTCTGTTAGTGAGTTTCGCTGAGACAAACCCGAAGGACAGGACGTACAGACAGGGGTGTTTCTCAAACAGCTGTTCTGAAGACTTCTTATAGATCATAAGAGCCAGAGTGATGACCACTCCTATGTGAAATGATGGAGATAACACACTTGTTCCCTACAGAGAACAGAATCAGTTATTAGCATTGTTACACTCAGCTGTAAATCTGCAGTTTCAAGAGACAACGCTCCTCTCTCTCTCCTCACTTACTGCGATCGTGGATCCGTTTTTGCCCATTCCTCCCGTGAAAATGACCCGGAAGTAGTTTGTGCAGGAGTAGACGGCACCCGCCAGAGTGAGGAGAGCAGGAATTATTTTAATCTGGATGTTTAGAACAGGAACCTGGGAAAAATAAAAACATTCCTCTGACATCCAACAGATGAAATACTTCATATCATAAACATCTAAAATGAAGGGAAAACAGCTGAAGATGATGGAAGTTAATTTAACGCACACATGCAAAGAGTTACAGAATCAAACTACATCATTACAGTATGAGTGTAAAATATAGATTCATAATATATTTATATATCTATACTAACTTTTTCAGGGCAAAAGTTCTATCGTGATCGAAAGGTGTTAAAAGCGATTAATGTTTAATTACCACAAACTGCCAAAAAGCTGTTCCTCCAACGGCAGCCAGTAAATACAAGATTATAATGAAGATTTGAACCTCGGTCACATCAATTCTGCACAAGCAAATATCACAGTGATTCAAAGCAGAAAACAATTACATTCAGTTATAAATCAGAGACAGAATTTGCTTTTATTTCATCTGCTTTGCCAGCAGCATCAGAACATCTCAGCATTTTAATCCCGATTTCAACTTAATCTCCAGATGATCGTTTAATAATAAACCCAAGTTTAAAACCAACAGACGGATCATGATGAAAACTCACATGCCAAACCGCAGCGTTCCAGAAACATACGTCTGCCAGTGAGCGCAATAAAACATGAAGATCCCCACAAAACAGCAGAAAAACATCCAGTCGGGATGAGATCCGAGCTGCACTGCGATACACGTGCCAAGAACCACAAACACTGCAAACACACAACATCCACACCTCAGCACCGCTGACCCGACAGCGTACCTGCATTTCTCAACTCTAGTTTGTTAGAATGATGCTTCATTTCTTACACAACACAAAACATACAATAAGGTCATAATGTGTTGCCTTGCAAACTGTAAACATAAGCAGACCTGTGGAAAGAGAGTCACAGCCGTGGTCAAAGAGTTCCCCCAGCGGTGTGCTGCTATTGGTCCGTCGCGCCTGTTTCCCATCTATGGCGTCCAACGACTGGTAGATGAACAGACCCAAAGCACAGGCTAAATACGCCCATGTGGGTGCCTGAGAAACATTGTGAATGAAAACATGAGTGCCACAGTCATTTAAATTAAAACCTCTAACACCATAAGCTAAAATTTCTGCTGATAAACCAGTTCAATAACAGCAGCTGTTTATTACAGCACAGCGCTGACAGAGCGCAGTACCTGTTCTGTGGCCGTGGGGCAGTAATACACCAGTATCAGAGTGCTGATGATGTTGGTCGCAAGGCCCACTATAGTGATGAGGTTAGGAGCCATCCAGAGAGGGACTCTGTTCACCAGCCAGCACCAGTAACCCTGCATGCAGGGCTCCAGGAGGGATCGTCCGGCGCTGCTGTACCGATGATCCTCCAGCCTCTTCAGCTGCTGCCATGACAGTCTGGCTACCGGCAGCTCCATCAGCCTGGTAAGGAGTCCAGCGCCCTCGTCCGAACCCGGTCCGACTGGCTCACGAGCCGAGGAGGAACCGGGATCAGAGTCCGTCCGAGACCGTGCGGCTCTCCTGTGTGAACTCATGACTCCCCGGGACTTTGTGTCCGAATCCACTGTGAGTTTCTGGAATTAAACCTGAGGAACCAAAGCGCAGCATCACTTTACATCACAGCTGAGCAGCAGGAACAGTGTCCTATTAATAACATGGTGTAATAGTTACTGATATAGTAAATGATCTCCACAACAAACAACTTTTTGTTGGACGACCCAAATGCATTCAGAACTATTTTAAACTATGACAAACTATGACCCTTCGTTTAGTTACTTTGTTTAGTTAAGTTTAAATTCTGAGGAACTGCTGTAGGAACAAGATAAAACGCCGCAGCGTCTACAGAACCAGAACCAGAACCAGAACCAGGCTTAGATTTGCAAGTGGCAAACAAGTGCAAGATGAGTCATTAAGATATTTCATCCGTTTCCTCAGGAAGTCAATGACTGTCAATCTCACACGCTGTAGTTTTGCTAAGAGTTCATTTAAGGTTTGTGTGTTTAATAGGATCTGGATCTGAGTTTGTTGTATGAATAGATGCCTACAGTACAAATGATCATTAAATACAAGTAATATAAGCACAGAGAGAGAGAGAGAGAGAGAAAGAGAGAAGGAGAGTGAGAGAGAGA
>JBAJNP010002702.1:2704-45685 GCA_036877545.1 Yasuhikotakia modesta
ACTCCACCTTGAAGGTTTATGTGGCATCTATCTCTGCGTACCGCACTTCACTAGGTGGATGTCCTATAGGTAGACACCCTTGGGTTACACGTTTCCTCCGAGGAGCACTGAGGCTGAGGCCCCAGGTACGATCTCGAATCCCACCTTGGGATCTGGCTGTAGTTCTTGAAGCTCTTTGTGCTCCACCTTTTGAGCCCATTGAGGAAATACCTGATCATCTATTATCAATTAAGACGGCGTTCCTGTTGGCCATCACTTCTCTGAGGAGGGTGGGTGACCTTCAGGCTCTCTCTGTAGCGCCTTCCTTTTTAGACTTTGCGCCCGGTTTGGTCAAAGCCTTTCTATACCCGAGACAAGGTTTTGTCTCGAAAGGACCTTCTACAATACTACGGCCATCCTCCCTTCAGGGAGCATGACCAGGAGAAGCTAAACCATATGTGTCTAGTGCGAGCACTGGATGCTTATGTCCACAGAACTGCCCTGTGGGAAAAACTGACCAACTTTTTGTTTGCTTTGGGAATCCTAAGCGCGGCCTTTCCGCTACCAAGCAGACTCGAAGTCGTTGGATTTCTGATGCGATTCGCATCGCTTATGAGTCCTCTGGTACCCCCTCCTAAGGGGACCAGGGCACATTCTACTCGGGGTATGGCGGCCTCCAAGGCCTTCTATTCATTAATCATGAAGAAGTCAATTATCTCTTGAGAGACCTTATATTTTATATCATAATTTCTATTTGTCATGTTTATTAATAACATGACACATTTGTTTAACAAAGCAAAGCTTTTCAAGTTTCTGTTAATGTTGTGCTGTATACAGGGCTGTGACCAGAACTATTTAATAAAGAGACATTTTAAAGCATGCTATTTGGACAGATTTAAGCAATTTTTAATTGATTTCCATCTTGATAGCAACCATGTACTATTAGATATTACAGTTAAATATTGTTATTATTAATTTTAATTAAGATTGTTTAACCCAATTTTAGCAGCTTGTATGAAACTCAGGCTTTTTTGTGACCCATATGCCGCAAGGCAAACTGCCCTTGGATCATGTGCTAAAAGCAGCTCATTTGATTGTACAAAAAAATTAGAACATCAATCAAACTTTCCTTTTTTCTTTCCCCATGTTAGATATCCATTTAAATGCAAAATGACAGACTGAGTTTTGATGAAATGTAAATAAGGAATGTGAGAGATCATCTTTTTTTAGCCTAAGGCAAACAAGAGTTGATGATTTGAGATGGCTCATGTTTTTCTTGGCCTGATGGAAGCCACTTTGATGGAACTGAGGCACATCTGTGCACAGAATGGGGTTAAACAGCATTAACTCTGAAGCTAGTTTAGCATAAAACAAGGTGCTCCCTACCTAGCCAACATTTAAAGGCAAAGACACACTCCCTACGCAATCCAAAAATGCATATTTTTGTGGCTTGCGAAGTTGCTGCCAATGTTGTGTTCCAATTCAGTCAATAATGAGGTTCCATTGTTCATGTTCATTTAGAAAACTGCTTTTGAAAGTACATGCCAATGTGGGCAGCAGATATCAAGACAGCTCACTGAGACATAAGACATATTTTGTAAGACATATGCATCACATTCCACACTGGATCCAGAACAAATCAGTGGAGCGAGATGAATCAAAATGGGCATACACTGACACGGCCCTTTAATGACTCATTACTCGAGTTGCTAGTTACTTGAGATTCAGTCCATTTTTACTACACAATACTCACTGACACACTCCAACCAGCCCATTACACACAACTGGCTCAGGAGAGTTTTTAATAGTCAATAATCTGTAGAGCACATATGCCAAGCAGAGAAGGTAACTGAGGAGAATGTTTACACTAGTACATCCACACGTTCATGACACAGCCAGCATTTACTATATAATTCATTCAAAGCTCAAAGGTGATGTTAGCACAAAGCATCAAAATCATCACCGAGGTTCCACATGGACATGACAACACTTTGTCCCCATCTCTCGTTTCTTTGGCAACCGATTTCAAGTGTTTGGTGAGCACATGCATGCTGAGGTGAGAAACATTTTAACGCCTCATCCTGATAACTGCCTAAAACAGTGGTTGCGCTAAAACCGAGTGAGAAAAATTCTACACGGATCCATACCAAACACGGACAAAAAATATGCAGTAATTCGTTATTTGCGACTACCAGAGCTTTTTAATGCCTTCGGCTAATTCATTTTCGGAGTGATAAGCATTTTTTTTAAATCATTGCTAGATGATTTAAATAGAAAAATTGTCTTCATTCAATGACTTTGACTACCTACCATTGGAGCCTGACCTTCATTAGCATAATTAATATAACATGCAGACGAAGAAATTATTACTTGTCCAACACCAATACAAAACAACAAAAATGGTTTGTGGCTGGATTTATTTTGTTGGAATTGCAACATGGTTAATTAATTAACAGTTTTATGCCATTGTAGGCAAGTTTTATTTCAATATCTTAAAAAACGCTATTTTGTATGACAGTCAGTGTCACTGCAACGTTCTGGAAGTGACAACTACATTTAAATGCAGGTGGGGATCCTTGAAATTATCACCCTGTGTGTATGGAATATATATATATATATATATATATATTTCCTAAGACCACAAGACTGGTGGGAGAAACTACATGAAGGAGAGACAGACTGCTGTCAAAACTTGCAAATGATTTAAGACACCTGCCTCCATCTCTGTTCGTGAAGAACACATCTCAGACAAGCTGTCAGTGTCCAAAACTGACATTGCTCCAATAACAACTAGTTGCGCTTTTGGTTTTGTACACACTGTGGATTAAATGAAGATGTGCTTGTCTTTACCTGAATCTTTCAGGATTCAGAATCATCTATTAAAATGCAACAACTATGTGTACAAGAACGCATTAAGACCTCATAGGAGTGACAGCTATTTTAAGCTGCAGTGTGTATGTGCTATAGCTATCACACACAGTCTTAAAGCTCAAGCATTTTTTTAATGATCTAATGCTAAATACAATTTTAAAGCCATTAAATGAATTACTGGTCAATTTTCTCAATTTACAGCCCAATAACACATGTGGCAAAAAGTTCATTTTGCACCCAGGTTACAAGGCTGTAGTTCAATTCCTCTGGGGCTGGTTGAAAGATAGTTTGGTTGAGAAAATGAGACAGAGAGAGCGAGAGAGGGATAAAATTGAGGGGAGTTCAGGGAGCGGTTTTACAGCCAGATAACTCGCCTTCGCTGTGTAAGCCACACACCCCAGTGAGCAGTTTACTCTCCATTAAATGACACAAACACCAGCCCAGCGCCTGTTTTCCTCTCACAATACAGGCTTCTTTACCAGACAATATGCTTGACATTACTGTCCACTAATGGAAAAATCAGTCAGCTTTGTGTCACTGGAAGGATTTATTGCTATTGTTTCGTAAGTACCTGCTTTTGGGGTCCCTGAATAAGGGTGCTGTAAAAATAAACAAAATGTACATTCTGTTTCAAATGTGGAGGACCACCTAGAGGAAAAGCTGTGGTAAATGCCTAAAAGATGACTATGAAAGCAAACCCTGTTTTGAAACAGATGCACTGAGGAACAATGTTGTCAGAACACAGGGGAAAGGGGAGTGGCACTAGGCGTGGCTCCACACAGCCCTATTCGGTGACAATCCGGCCACCGCTGCACAATAACACCCAGAGGAGGGAGTGTCTGCACCACCAGCATGCCTGGCTGTCAATGCTGTGCTCCTATTAGTGCCATCAGCAGCTTTTTGAGTGAACTGTTAGATTATGTCCCATGAAGATGCTGGTTTGTTTGTTCATTAAAGGGCCTTCAGAGCTGCCAGTGTTACGTTGTTTAGTCAGGTGCCCTGCAAACTAGAATAAAGACTGGATTTTTCTCTAGGCTGGGTATAAACTGAAAAGACTCAATGAGGCAGTGGAGTAGGTGCGCTTGATGGGATTTTTGTTCTGACACTTTTGTTCTGATTATCAGCACACCTGATGTATATGACAGTATGCATTTACCACTTGGTTAACCAAGTTAAGTCTTTTAGATTCACTTTTACAGCAAATAATTGAAACAAGCAGAATTTGTCAAGGCTTAGACTGGGAAAGACTTGGTCTAAGCCTCAGATTGGCATGCCTTTATACCACCCATGGACTGAGTGTAGTTGTATACACCCTATGACGCATACTATGCAAATATTTTACACAATCCCAGCTTTAACTACAATTAACCCAGACATAACCTTTTTAACTATAAACAACCCATTGGCAAGTATTCTTTCACCAAAATGTGTAAATGCTGTGGAGCAATTATAAATCTGTTTATGTTGCCCAAAAACCAACACTGGCTCAATCAAAAGAAAGCAAAACTATCTGTTTCCACCAGCTGCAAAAAAGGGAAGAATTCAAACCTTCTTAAAGACAATCATTATGAAATACTATTTTAATATTACACTCTTTTCCATTTTACTACTGGTCAAAGACTTTTGGACCACATTGTATTTGCTAAATGTCATCAAGGGAATCTAAAAAAAAAGTTTCAACCTACTCAACATTCCAAAATCAAAGGCCAGGAAAATGTTTTTTAAACTCAGAACAACCCTGTGTTTTAAAAACACTTGACTACCTTGTGACAAATTTAAGGTTGGTGGCACTTTAAAGGAATGTGTGAACGCTGAACTCTCCCCAGCAAACCCTGTCATCTCGCTGACAGTTGGACCGCTGTCTGTTACACACATTACTGCAAGCAAATAAGTGAGGGAGAAAGGGAGACCAAGAGAGCATTCTGTGGCCAAAAAAAAACAGCATTAGCCACTATGAAAAGCTGCGGACAAGCAGAAACTGAGGACTGAGTTTGATAGATGTAAAAAAGATAGTAAGTAAAAACCGAGAAGAAAAACAGATGGAGTGAGGTGACAGAAAAGAGAGACAGGCAGAGAGATCTGCAAATCTCTGGCCCATAGCCAGGAAGGGTGAGTATCAATCTGTCTGTGACTCTGCCAGAAGTCTCTATGAATAATGCAGCCTCATTCCCAGCCCAAGTCCTGCTTGTAATCTGCATAGCGGGAATGACTTTACCCCCAGGTTGCTGTTCCGCACAATCACCGCCGGCCCTAGTTTATTTATTTATTTACTTCAGTTCATCAGGACGCGCAGAGCCGTAAGATCACCCTCATTTCCTGAGCTGCGCGAGCCACACAGACGTCAAGCTCTGATAAATTACAGGGAGGGGCAAGTTCTTCTTATTTCTGCATATACTTTTTATTTCTGTGTACGTGTCTAAAGTGCTAGTAAAAAAAGAGGAAAGAAAATGGCAGAATGTTTCAGATGAAATTTTGAAGAAAATTTGAAGAAAAAAAACAAAATACAAATAAAAAATTACTATAATGCACAAAATAGTACATAGTAAAAAAAATAAAGTTAAAAGAGTACACATTTTTCATCAGCACAAATTGCACATAATAAATACTGCCATTTTGTAACATCTGCACATTATAAATGTTCTTCAAAAATTACATAAATATACACTATCAAACACATTTTCTTTAATTCATACAAATTATATTTATGTAAAATATGACCAGGACATGGTTAAATTCACCTAGAAAGACCTAGATGAACTACTTTTGTCATTTGTTCTGTGTGGAATAGTAAAAGTATTACAAGTTAGATATTTTCCCACACAGACTGTGCGGACAGACTGTTATTTCGTAAACCATAGCAACCCTTTAGCCATGCTTCTATGCAGAGTACAAACAAAAAAATATTTACAGTGATACCAAAGCTTAGCTTGGCTCAGATGAAAGTTTGTCATCTTTCAAATTTTCTCAGAAGATTAAATCTAAGTCGTGAGAGCTGAAGTGTACAAAACAGTACACGCTCATTTCATCTGCCTACTGCTCTGTGAAACATGCTAAGGAGTGCAAACAACACCTGGAAAACAATGCTAAGATTCTTCTCAAGCCCTCCTTCACCTCATCACACGCTCTCAGTGGGTGTATTGCACGAAAGTGTGTGTGTGTCGCTCCATGTGACCTTACTTTGTGTGTCAGTAATAAGCATGTGTTATAGCAGAGGGTGGAGTCTTCAGGAGCCAGACGGATTAGCGTCTTATATCTTATTAAAAACTTAAAAATTTAAATATACAGCCACTGGATCTGACCTGGAATGCAAAATGAGCAATTTCATCACCACCCCAAAACTAATTCTGCTTCCTTTAAACCAGTCTACTGCCCCAGGATAAGAAAACTGAATCTTTTGTTCTGTTAAAAAAAGTCCCCCGGCACAATTTTTGTTATGTTTTGCAGATTACGACAACAGATTAGAAAGAAATGCCAGAAGTTTAACAAAAAGGAAAGAACAGACCTTTCAAATACCTTACCGCCTGTGATACTGTGCTACATTCTCTGAACTAAAAGTAGATGTAAAATGAGATTGTGAGCTTTCCAAAATGAATTCTTTGGGTGACTAAGTCGCCCTAAAACAGCAAACAAGCCACCCTCAATTCTTAAGTTTTCGAATGCTGCAGAAGAAGAAGTTGGTGAAAAACACATACACACAAACTACTACACTTCATCATTCTGTCTGTTTGGCTGCTCTAACTGCATACAGTGTGTGTTAATAAACACCATTGATTTTCCACAGATTGCTCAACCGTAATGTCTACCTGTGCATCGATCACAACAGTCAGGTCATGGCATGAGATCTAGAGAACCTCACAGCCAACTATCTCATACAGCAAACACCTGCACACTGATATAACTCTCTTGGTTGTAGATGAACCTCATTGTGGAGAAACAAGCCATGGGATGTAGCTCCTAAAATAATAACAAGAGGTGGATCAGTCCCAAACCTGAAGCTGTAAACAGAAGTCTCTCATGTACAGGGTATTTTTCTGTTTGAAAATCCAACTTAACAGTGTCTATGAGTAACTGGCTTTAGGATATATAGTATATTGTTTTTAGCTGGTCCAGGCTGGTCTGCATAGTTCTCACAACCATGGAAAACCTGACGATTTTAAATATTTTTAATTGTTAAAATTTGTCAATCATCTTAAAGTAACTACTTATATTAACTAACTACTAATATTCTGGACTACATAAACAATAATCTGTACAATCAGTGTACAATGGTGTGTCCAACATTTTGAACACTATTAAGAACAAATAAATCTAAATCAACAGAAATACAGCGTTCAGAAACACAGTGATTGAATGTTCTGCCAGCTGATGTGGGCTAAGGTCGACCTGTCGAGATAGTCAAAGCTTGTGCACCATCTTGGACCAGACAATCTACCCATGTTCCAAAAATCAGCCAGACCACCTTGAGCTGGTGTGAGCTACTTTTATCAAGCAGTATTGGGTAATGTGATGGAAAAAAGCCTGGAACAGCTTGATTTGGTGCTGAGATCAGTGGGGCTGAGAGACAGTTCAACGTCCCATGTTCACATGGCTTTATTACAAATCCTAAGTGTAATGAGAGAAAGATAAAACAGGAAAGGGCAGGAATGAATATTTTCAGAATGACTCTGTCCTCAGAAGTTCACTCCACCCACACATGGTGGGAAAACCGCATTTTAACCATTTATGTCGGTCTAACGCCTACAAGCACACACTCTCTCTTTCTCTCTTATCTCTATTCTAACCCTCTTTTTCTCGTTTGTAAGCAGTCATCCTGCCCTGCTGTGGTCTATGAGCTAGAAGGGTCGGTCTCCATCAAAAGAAAGACAGTGAATAAGTCGTCTTGGGTTGAAAGGAGCTGCAGTACCATATGAGAGGTTCTGATAGAATAGCAGATGAAATCGCTCACCCAAGCATGTGATTTATAAAGGTTCTGTTCAGAAGAAAAGCGGCACCCTGTGTGAGGAAATGACTTGAGAGATTGAACAGCGTTGTGTAAAAATCAAAAGAGAAACTTAAGCTTCTCGGTTGTAAGGACCTCATGTCCATGATCCGGCTGCTGGAGACCCTTTTGGGGCATTAAACTGAAATAAATACTTTGCACATACATTGTTATTGTCAGTGTTCCTTAGTGGAACTTGGTAAGGCAAGCAAGACCATTTCTAATGCTGCTCATACTGCAGGTTATGAGTTTGAACAAACCTCAAATGCTAAACAAAATACTTTTTAATACAAAATAGTATCATGTCCTGCGTCTTTTGTTGTATGGATATGAATTATACCTAAAATGAGGTGTACAGTAGTGGTGTTCTATTACTTTAAGCAAAAACAACACCTTAGATGTACATTATTACAGTTAAACAATATAAATCACCTAGCAACGCCCAAACATCCTACCAGCTGCAGAGCAACACTCTGGCAATCTAGACACAAGATAGGAAACTTTAAAAGGAAAAACACTTATGCTTTCAATATAAACTGTAGCTTTATCTTATTGCCGACAAGTATTGAAATTAATGACACAAAAGTATTACCAGTTTGATTAAAAGTAACCTTGTAAACATTTAAATCACTTATACTGCTGGGAATCACTGCTCACACATTAAAAACTAAACTGATAAAACCAGCTGGTAATTGGTCAAGAAATTGATTATTGAAATAGAATGAGGCAGACAACTGTAGACTGATTTTTCATGTCAGTCATGCACACTACAGATCTCAGCACCCAGTCTACGCTTCTAAAAATCAATCCACAGTATAATGCAGCTGATGAAAGAGAGGAAATAAAACAATTCTGACAGAAAATGTGTGACGCAGAGTATGATTCATTACTAAAGTGACAAAGGGACACCACAAGCTCCAGACATCTCATCTCAACATTATTACAGGCTGATAAGAGGCACGTTTAAATGCAGGAATGAGACGCAACTCTGCCTAACAAGCTGTCTGCTCAAACATTCAGATTTTCTGACTGTAGTATCACATGAAGAATCAGAATCTTCTGAACGCCAGCACAATGACTTCTGTCCCTTTCACAATAATCTTACATGTTTCAAACATAGAAACAGTTACGGCTTTCTTACAAAAGCAACCACAAAGTTTGTCCACAGACCAAAATGTCTTGCATTGCAGGCTGGAATTTCCTTAACATACTTTAAAGTCACAAAAAGATTTTCTTTCTGTGAGTTCATCAATGTTAGCAAACGCAAAACAAAAATGACACTGCATTGCAAATGACAACTGAGAACTAAATTCTCCTGTGCTGTGATGCATGTATGCTCATTGTAAGGCTGTCCATCTTTCCCTCTATCCTCACACTCGTTTGCCCCTCATTCATTGTGTTTTTCAAATTGTCCTTGATGCGCGTCATCCTGCTACCTGCATTCCAGCATGTGGGCAGTCATGCAGAACGCAGTGCTGCCAGACTCACAAACGATTTCCCAACATGTGTTCTGTCAGGTTATTAATAAACTCAATGGCATGGAGCAAGACTTCGGCTCTGGACAGGAATGGCAGTATAACGACTTACATGGAATGGAAATCAACAGTGTCAAAATAAACAAACACTGATGTGTGTTTGTGTGTGTATGTAGAGAGAGCAAGCAGGAGAGAGAGAGAGAGAGAGAGAGAGAAAAAGGAAAAGAGGAGAGAGGTGTGGGACTGCAAAACATAGCCCGGAAGGTGGTCTTTTTTGCTGCCCATGCACTGCAGTGATAGCTGCCCACTGCTTCTTGTGTGTATGTGTGTGTGTGTTCACGACTTGCTGTGTGTGTTTACACCTGACTTGTGATGGGTTAGATACAGTGACCACATTACGAGTATGGGTAACTATAACTGACAAAACTAGTCACTTTCACTTTTGCCCTCAAGAGCAGTACTAGAAAAAAAACAGGTAATAGGGTTGCTATATATTCCAGGATCTGGTTCTGTAAGAATATCAAGCCATATGGTTTAGTGCTTTGCTTTACCACAACAACATGAATCTATTCACCATTCTAGCTGCTGAAAACAAGACTCCAGTGTCCACTTGAACTAGTTGCGGCTGCTTGAGTCTGAGGACTGTGTCTGGCCATTAGCACATGTTATTATAGTTGAGGTTCAGGTCAGGGCACTCCCCCAAAGACAAGCATAAAAGAGTGACAAACAGCCACTTTCCCCTCACCCTCCTTCTTTAACATACTGAACGTTAACTACGTTCTCTGTGCAAATAATCCTCATTTAGTGACTTAGTGGATAAAATCTTGCCATAGGTCATGGCAAAATCTAAACTTAACTAAACTTAGTGACAAATGGCCACTAATATATTAACATATTAAAACGTATAGTATGAATTTAGTATGAATGCTAAAACACTGTTACACAGAAGGCAGTAATTTTAGGACCCTCCCCTATCATGTTTGTTTATTAAACTAACTTATTTTGGTTATATATCCACTTACCAATAAACACACAAAACGGTCAGCTATCATTACAGTTAAATAGTCTATATTTATGCATCCTACAAATCGCTTCAGTCAAGAACATGCTAAATGCAGCACAACAATATCACTGCAAATCATTTAGAGTAAAGACATAAAACTGCCAAACTGTCAAATAAAAAGCTGGCTTTCATAAAAAATTGGGAGTGAGTACTGCCTTAAATGCTGCACTGTTCATCTATTCATCAAAAATTTTATCACCGACTTATACGAGACTAAGACACAACATGCAGAGTCGCACAGTAGGAAGACATTTTTTCAGAAATGCAGCAAGCACACACACGCGCGCGCACACACAAACCGCTGCTGCTGCACGAACGACACGTCTGAAAAAATAAAACAACACACTGAGTAAATTAATCATTTAATAAGAAGCCAGTGAGCGGCTCAGCAGAAACAGATCAGCTGATTGGCATCTTGCAATCTTTACAGCCCCGATTTCTCTTTTCTTTGTGTCTTTCCTTTTTGCTTTTGGCAAAGCGCCCCTTCTAATCTTTCTCCCTCAGTGGCTCTCTAATTGAATTTGTTTAATAAAACATTCTTCTAATTGCCTGTGTCAGATCTGAATCAGTGTATGACCGGCACAGACACAGGCGGTCCACCTTGGCACAGACACAGGCGGTCCACCTTACACTGTCTGTATAGACCAATATAGCCTCACAAAATTCTGTGTAGTCCACAGAGATAACCAGCCAGCGTAACCCATTCACTGCAGCTTCCTTCAAGCACAGGTAGAAGGACAATAAGCTAAATGGGTAAGAAGCATCCTCCATCTAGTTAAGGTTAAGTTAACATGGTTAACAGGTTAAGTTAACATGTTCACTGCACTGAAATAAAATGTGGTGCATTAATGTCGCATGCTATCCCGCTGTAAAACAATACACTTAGGATTAGCGCATTTTAAATTATATTATGTTGGCCTATTTCTGACATTAGGTTTAAAATACACTCACAACAATTAGGGGATATTTCAAAATGAAGTGGCAAAGGATCCCACAAGAACTGTCAACTTTCTTTGACTTGTTGTTCAATTTTTTTCAATTTTCTTTGGGTGTTGCTCTTATGATTTTCTTGTTCAATAAAAAAAATCCAATGCATTTTCATCGGTTCATATTCATTTTGAAATATCCCTATATATTTCTATAATATATTTCTGTGAGCAGTGTAATGATATATTTAAAATTTCTATCAATAATAAATGGGACACTAACAGTTTTTGTTTGTTGTTGTTTTGTTTGTGGTATGTGGACTGGTAGCATGTAAATTTACAATCATGGCTAACAGTAAAGAAGACATTAAAATAAGACTGTCATACTGTCCGACTGATGCGCTGATATTCTTCTGTTTAGACTGTTGCGAGTGTTTTCATGTTCATGGTTGGACGCAAGCTGAAGGACTACTGAGTCTCTGGCAACTACCGGCCATCTCACACTGGCCTTGCTTGTCATTCTTTGGTGCATGCGACTGATTTTGATCTCTTCGTCTATTTTGTGTGAAATTGGTTTGGTTTTATCCGACACCATGTTATACTCCTCACTGTGAAGAGAGTGTATGTTTTAAATGAAGTGTGTAAAAACTGAACAAATGAAACTCCAAATTGATTCAATATACGGGACAAATTCTATTTTACACAGAGTGTCTGGCAACCCTTAAACCAGTGAAAGGTGGTATGCTGGTCTTAAAGGTATAGCTCACCTAAAAGTGAACATTTTACAAAACTTCTTCCTCATATCATTCTAAACCTTTCAGACTTTTTTATACTTCAGAATATAGTCTTTTGTGATCCTCTGAAGCAAAAAAAGTCACACAGGTTTGGAATGACATGAGGATAAGCAAATGATGAAAGCATTTTCATTTTTGTGTGAACTTTTTTCACTGGTGTCATCTGATTTTTTTTCATCTGATCTCCCAACCTGGTTATCTTAAGCTGGTTTAAGCTTCTGTTTCTCAACAGCGAATAAAATAAGAGGAATTTTTAAAATAGTTGCAAGACTGATGCTGCCACAAGAGTTTTAATGAATGTTAAATAAAAAAAATTTGCTAGATGTAACTTTGTGGTACTATAGCCCAATAGTATCATATTGTATTTACTACCTACTTAAAATTATGCACTTTACCATCACCAGAGAAATGCATACTACTTCATAAAACCAGTATGCAAATTACAATGTAACCATGATCTTCACATGTTTTTTATAGCCAACACATGTGGACAATATATATAATTTGTTGTTTTTAAAGTGACTACAAAGTTTTTATGCTCATATAAACAGTATTCTTCCAAGCTACATATTACTGTGATTGACAAGCTTATTAGAAACTTTTGTCTGGTGCTCCATTGAGCTAAATCAGGCAGCTTATTAAAATCATTCATATGAACGACCATTTAAATAGCATTAATCTAACTTATCAGTTTCACATACAAACAACAAACTTCACTTCTTTCTTTCTCTCTCTCACATACAAACAACAAACTTCACTTCTTTCTCTCTCTCTCTCTCTCTCTCTCTCTCAGTCACTGTTTATAGCACCCTCTAACAAAGAATATTAAACTCACACCCAGAGTCCTATTACCCTGTGAGTATGAATAAAAGAGCATCTCATATAGTAACTATTTCATATGAAACAGATTATGACTAGCTACAGGAAATAGAGGGGAGGTCTTTGTCTCCACTCCATGAATGAAAATCTCCACTTTTGACCCTCAGCTGCACATGTCTCTCACACTAGTGTGCAACTAGTTTCATAAATATAAAAGGAAATGCGTATCTTTGCAGTTTTAAGTCGGTCACAGCTGTGTACATTAAACTGAAACCCTGCCATCTATAAACCATGAGTGATTTCTATCTTGCTACACAGTACTTCAAATCCTGATATGAGCTCTCTTATTTTTACACTGCAGTTTTACCTTAACAATATTTATTAGAGATACAAAGAATAACAGATCTTAGGGTAGATGAAATGTCACATATCCAAACTTTGCAAAATGTTTTGCAACATGAAGTTTGTTTACTTAGCAGCACATCCCGGCCAGGAGACAGAAGTGAGGAATCACAGTTTGTGCCATTTTCAAAAAAAACAAAAAAATTGTATCTATTTTTATGAAAAATCGAAGCAAAATTATGTAAAACATGCTGTACAAATTGATTAAACATGAACAAATAGCTGCCAAAAAAGTTTTTGGCAAACCTGTCAAAAAAACTAAATAAATAAGACCATTTTATCATTAATCAATTAAATGTATTTTTGTTTAATAAAAATATATTTTGCATTTTAATGAGAATTATTATTGTAATACAAAATTATCTCATTTCCATTACTATTCTGCACAGAAATTTAAAATACGTCATTTAGAAGAAATGCTAATTACACAAGTTTGGTCAGTGTAAGACAATATTACTATTCAGTAACTCTGGTGGTTGAATCTGGTCTTTGGTGAGCCATTGTAGTTAGGCTACTTGGAACCTCAGACAAAATGTCTTGTTTATATGACAGACGAACATTACGAAAAAGACCAGGAGAGTTATGCAGTGGGACACTGTCTCATTTGTTCTGATCTTCCCTATTGAATTTACTGTTGCAATCTGCTGTGAGAGCAAACTGGTCACATGTGACGAAAACATGGCACTGTGGGAATTCAATGTGCTTTTAGCAGGGGGCTACACTCTGCATCAATGTCCAATATTTCTTCAATGCTCCACTTGTTCAGTTAAATCCATCCTTAAATGAAACACTACCTCAAATAAAGACAGACAGATGTCAACATCAATAAAAAGATTCTTTCTGAAGAGCCTATGTTTCAAACCAATGGTTTAAAGCTTCCATTTAAACAGCCTCTCAAATTCAACAGCATATGAAAAGCTGAAGGCCACACTTGTAGATACAGTACATGCTTACTATATTTATGTATGTATTTCTTTATAATATATAAAGTAAGATCTGATATTATAAGCAAATGGCCATAAAAGCACAAATACACAAAACATTTCCTTTGGATGCAAAGTTAACACTCAGCAAGAGTTTGGTTTTGCAAGTATCAAGGTTAGCTACTCAGCTGTTAGCCTATAACTTTCTACAACACTGCAACATCACAATACAGGGTTTAAATTAGAGACTCACTTTAAATCATTAAACAAAAAAAACGAAAAAATAGGAAAACAAAATATGGATAATTTACCATCCGAAGATTTCTAATACTTGTCATGTCCAGAACTCTGTCAACACATAATGTGGAGTATTTTTCTTCTCTATTAAGCTTCTCAATGTCACCAAAAAGTGTAGTTTAGATCCTGGCTTTACTATAATGCTGAAAGCAAAAACAGTCCTGCTTATTTTTGCTTGTGTGTTTGGCCAAATGGCTGAGTACAGAGAGGGCAGTGGAACATGTCATAATGATGCTGAATTAGTGATTATTAACAGTCATTATCAGTCTCTCTGTGGAAACACTGTTCTGTCTGTGGAAACTGTGCTGATGTCTCTGATGGGCTAGAGGTAATAGTTCAGGATGTGATCGCCCACTTAAACCAGCTGGATGGCTCAGCTGTAGACATCTAATCACTGCAGAGGAGGAGCACATCTTTCAGACCAGCAGACCCACACAAAAATAAATCTGCTTTTAGTCTTATTGCAGGATGGCACATATGCATCTTCTTTAGTTCCAATCTGACTGGCCGGCTGTTAAGCAACTTCCGGTTGATAGGACCACGCATGCTTGTAATATTATACCAATAAAATTATTCTCACCCTCAATCATAAAACATGAACAGAGTAAAATTTTGCCATTTTCTCACCATGTTTGTGTTGCATAAATGGGGCCTAATTCCAACTGAAAGTTGACTGTAAAATGGTATATTTTCATATTTACCCCAAATGGTGTAAGCTACCAATGAACCAGACTTGCCAATAGCCCAAAGTCTGGCTCTTCAAGTCCCTTACAGTTTGTGCAATTTTTCGAACCTGGTTTTGACAGCTTTAATCTGGAGGTACAGAATGTGATCTGCCATGCACCCGATGTGACCCATGCCTCTGTGCATTACAGCTTT
The DNA here is from genome assembly GCA_036877545.1 of Yasuhikotakia modesta. NCBI lineage: Eukaryota > Metazoa > Chordata > Actinopteri > Cypriniformes > Botiidae > Yasuhikotakia > Yasuhikotakia modesta. The sequence goes on from JBAJNP010002702.1 coordinate 18,111, forward strand.
AGCCTTCAGTCCTGACAGACCCTGACACCCCACATTAATCAACCCACTTCCCGCCACATACGTGTTATAAATGAAGGACACTAGTTGAAGTGCATGGGGAACGTTTCATTTTTCTGTTTGAGTTTTTCTGCTGGCAGAGCAGATGGAAGGGTGATTGATGTGTCCATGTGAGGTCTAAGATGGTAAGGAATGAATTCAAGAGCATGCCGAACCAGCGAGTAGCACCCCATGGCATCAAAAACCCGCCAGCCACACAGCATGCATAGATCAGCGGGGACCGTCGTGGCAGAAGGAGAGAGAGCTGACAAGCAGATAAGTGTAAAACCGACAGGTCCATCTATCACATGTCTTTATTTGTCATTTTTGGGTTTGTTTCTTTCACAGAACAGAAGATCTAAGCTTTTGGATATTTTTCCAAAGTGATGTTGCTTTTCTCTTCATTTAAAAAAAATGATTGCATACTAGCAGAATACTGAATTGGTATATTACATTTTAGTCAAATAAAAATTCTGTCGAATTTGAAGATGAAAAGGGGAAAAAGTTATACACCACTGGTTCCTGTGTGTCCCGCAACCAAACATGACATATCAAGTTTGAATAAATTCAGGATGCTCAAATGAGATCTGGAAGCAGACATACATTTTTCTTCATACTTCATAATAAACACTTCTCAATACTTAAGAGACAACTTGAACAGATAAAAAACTATTTTTAATGACCATCAAACTGGTGGTTAAACTGAAGGACATAATATCAAGCTGGTTAACACAATAGCTTTTTGACATTTAAAATTTTTCTTTGTGACAACACAGATGAAATGAAACAGAGAATTACATTTGATTTTTCAGGTCAAAGCATCTGATATGTTTCCTTTGTGCTTTAATCTAGTGAAAGTTATGTCAGCCATTTTGCAATTCTCATGGGGACCATTGTTTAAGTGAAGAAATAAAGATCACAAAAAGCCCTTTACTGGTTAGTTACTAACATCTAACATCTCTAGAATAAATAAGCCCCTAAAGTCACCATGTTTCACCTGCATAAGGAAGTTTGGAGATGGATACTATTGCAGCTAGAAAAAGTCTCTGAGCATTCAATCTCATTAATGTATTGTAAAGCTTTGCACAGACAGATACATCTGTAGTTAGCTATGTGGCATTTCTAGCATTCGTGCCTGTCTCACAGAGAATCAATATTGTTGACCTTTACTGATGGCAGTCATTGAAAGCCAAGCCATCATTTGCTTGAAAACACCCAGACAGGGGTATTGAAATACTGAAAGAGACAAGGAGACTATTTTTCCCTTATGGCTTATATACAGCATGTTGGAGCATTACAAGGCTTTTCCCAATTCTAGAAGGGTCTAAAATTCAATACGATGGTCGATTACTGCCACCTTCGATTCTAAGAGTTAGGGGTGGGTAATATAGCTATCAATAGGCTAGTAGAAATTTGTCAACTATTGTGAATTAAGTGTCTGTTAATGTAATGTAAAACACTGCCGCATGGTAGAAAGTGTTGCTAATGCAAAATCATTATTACTATTGATTACACTTACAGTTCTCAGGATTCTGAACCTTTAACCCTCGTACCCTCACAAGGGACCTGAGACATGTTTAGTAAGCAGCCACACAAGCAAACAACATCCAGAGCTTAGCAACATCCTGACAACCACTCACAATGTGGCAGCAAGTGTTGATCACAATTTCATGTAAAAACTATACAAAAATCTAATCATTATTTGTCTTTTAATTTGTCTATTTATCACAAAAAACATGTAAATACATAAAATTACTTTTTAAGTAAAGGTTTTAAATTTTACAAATGATTGGCCTTTAGTTTAAACACTTTATTATGTGACCTTTTATTCAGTAAATTTTGAATTACTTTTCTATAAAAATATGTAAATTGTGTCTGAAATTTACATTTAAATGTAAGTTTTTATCACCCAGTCCTACAATGAGCAATAGATTTGATTGAGGGCCCAGCTCTGTAATGATAATGGAATAGCGTTTGTTGTGAAGTGAAGGTCTCGCTTCCCAAACAGCAGGACATTCTCTCATACACCTACATTGACATTCCTTCATCAGTCTGTTCGGGCTTTCCAGACTCAATAGAGGGTTGACTCAAGACTAATACTAATACACTAAGGGAGGTGGGAGGGGCTGGGGAAGATGTTTGTGTGTTAGGAGCCAATAAGAGCAGAGAAAGAGAGGTGAATTCAGGCACTGAGAGAGAAGATGATGACAAGAAGCTCAATTAAAGAAGCTGTGGCATGTTTCACATTCCAAACAATGGGTCATAACATGTTCTCCAAGACAAATCCACAACAAATATTAAGTTACATCACCAACATAACTATTAGATAACTAATGCTATCTTCTTACAGGAGAAACATGGACAAAAGGTTTTTATTAATTGTATGTATTAATGAATGGAAATTTATGAAAATCACCTCTGGAGTGGTAACTTCTCTTCTTGCTGAAGAACTACATGGATCTCATGAAGGAAAAGTTCACTCAATAATTTAAATTCAGTGAAAATAATTTTCTTACTCTCAAAGCTTCAACCTGTTATTGGCTCCTTTTTTTGTTTTCTGTGAAATGTCAATGGTGCTTTTTCCTACAACAACAAAAGTACTATTTTTGTGAGCCATGAATCCAGGAAAATCATACTAGTGAGGAAAAACATGAGCAAAACTTTCATTCTTGGGTGAAGTACTCCTTTAATTTCATGTATGTGGACAGTCAGAGCCATACAAAGTCTTTCAAAGAGACTGGAAAAGATTGACTTTTTTACTGGACTGTACAACTTGCTTTTTAGTTTGACAAATTCCACTACATTTTATCTCTGCATCAAGATACATACACTAACGGTAAATTACGTTTTTGTCTTGGACTATCGCTAACTGTAGCCTCAAGTGAACTGAATCAAATTCCTCAGAGTATGAATCAGAGGTCCAATTTTCCTCCAAAATCTCCCATTTCCTTCCTCCTTGCTGAATGAGGGTTACTGGGAGACAGATAAACATAAATTTTAATCATTTTTCTCTGGAATTACATTTTTCCCAATGAGACAACAAACTTTTTTCAGCCGGACTGCCTGTCAAAATGGCACATGACCCATCGGGCATTTTCACAGTCAATAAACAATAAGCTCCTGTTTTTCTACATTTCAGTTTTTCCTCCATGGTTATTTTCAGCTCATGCTGTTGAATTACACACTCGTAGGGAAGAAAAGGTTAATTTCCCTTTCAAACCTCCATGTCTGCTCATAACCCACCAAACAAGCAGACACAAACCCAAGCTCGACTTTTTTGTGTACACTGTAAACAGGCAGTATTGACCTCTCCAAAGCTAAAACAGGTTGACGGAGATCATTTGCAAAGCGCAATTCAAAGCTGTTTTTCTCAGTCACCTCTGGTGAAGGCCACAAAAATGCACCATTATAAAAGGGTGATCTGAGGCCACTGAATGATAAATACATATGAAATGCAAAAACAGTGCATTAAACAAATGTTCGGTCAAATGAAATCAGTGCCGTGTTCCTGAAGGGTTGATCTTAATAAATGGAAATGGCACTTCGGATAAAAAAATGACCTGAAATGGCACTTTGGAAAAATTGGGTGCTGTGTGCCTAAAATGAAAGGTAAGTATTTTGCTTCTAAAATGTTCTTGATTATAATTTTTCAGCGTTGATTACCTCACAGTAAGAGTGACACAGTAAACACACATGAGGGGCCCATTTAAATTCAAAAGCTTTAACACGTCTAAAAACGGACAGACTTGTTTACAAACAAAAGCAGCAAAAATATGCAAAACCAGCACCTTACCACATTTTCACCCCAAGTACATTAGACAAGAAAGCCTCTGGAGGTTCAGTTACAACCCATTGGATACTGTAAGACAAACTAAGGCTCAAGTTGGCTAATCAAGCTAATCAATCATTAATAAATGTGCTGGTTGCCTCAAATGTGCTGGTTGCCTCAGACTCTGTGGTCTCATTTATTGACAGAAATATGTGTGTGCATTGCAAAACAACAGGTACTAATAAAACAATTACAAAAACTTATGTTTGGCTCTTTGTAACAATCAGGATGCTAAATATTCTACACCAGCTGTAATAAGTTGCCGGTAATTATTAATTATTTACACTATTTTAGTAGTCTTTATAAATTGAAAAGTGTTCCTGTAGCTCAACTGGTAGATCATTGCATTAGCAGCGCAAACGTTGTGGGTACGACCCCAGGGAACACAAGTACTGATTAAAAATGTGTACCTTAAATTTACTGTAAGTTGTTTTGGATAAAAGGGTCTGCCAAATGAGTAAATGTAAAAGTGAAACAGCTGAGAGAAGGCCGAAACAAATCTATACAACTTTTCAGCATTCAACAAATTGAAAAAAAGTACAGATCTATAAAATCTTTATTAGGTCATTGGGTAAATTGTCTGCATAACTGATACAGCATTTAAAATTGACCGTTTGCTGAAACCCTCAAGTCTATATCTGTGCAAATATTTGGTTCAGAAACAAAAATCTTTAACCTGCTTTGGTGACACTTAACAAAAGCAATGACTTTTACATCACTCACAATTTGACCCCAAGACATAAAGAAAAATGTTCAACTATTCAATTGTTCAACTGACATGGTCGATCGGCCGAACAATAACAATTTTTTTTCCCCTGCCATCTGACTGAATTCTTGGAGGGAATATTCTCAATGACCAGACTGCGAGCCAATGTGAGGGAAAAATGCTCCTTAAAGGTTTCACGTTATCTTACCAATTTAAAGGACAACCGAGTGGCATGCTTTGACAGGCTGCAGTGTGATTCATCTTTATCAGTGAACCACATTGAACTTTGAGCAAATATCTACTGCCAGACACCGTAGGGACAGCAGAATGTCAACAACTGACTTACAAACAAAACGCCTTACTTCCCCACAAAAATTTATCACATCTGTCATTTCAAGTCTACAATCATTGTGCCCCACCTCTGCACTTAGTAATTACTGACCTGAGGCTAAAATCGGAAAATATGATTATCTCAAATACAGAAGGTTTATACCTAACATATATACCTAACAACAATAAAATTAAATTTGATATCTGTAAAGGAGGCAATCATTGTGGGCAAGCATAGCCCTAAATGTCAAACTTTCAAAAGCCCAGTTCAAGGTACATATCATTTATCCTTTCTAGCCAGGAAAAGTTTACACAATGTTTCACCCCTAATGTTATGTGCCATTCAAGCTATAAACAAGTGGCTGCTCGTACATTTTCAGGTAGAACATGACGCAGAGACCATATGCTTCATTACACATCTACAACACCAATGACAATAATGCCCATAGGAGTACAAATACTACTCACTCTGTAACTCAGCTGTATGACACTTTCATTTGCTTAATAAACTGTAAATAGCAAAATTCTATAATGGCAGAAAAACTATAAGGTTTTAGTACAACAGCACAGTAGCAAAAAAAAATAATGGAAATAAGTTTTAATTGTAGTAAAAGTAGTTTTATGTAACTGTAGACCATTTACGACTTCTAAGCTAAGTACCAACTTGGCACATTCATTTATATGCAACTAGCGCTTTTGTTAAGCTCTAGCTTGTTAACCACTCCAAACGCTGCCCTGTGAAATCAATCATGGGCAAACAGCAGCACTGATGCATATACAGCTGACAGGATTATCCACATGTGACCAGAATCTCCCAATCAACTGATATGAACCAGCTGGTGGACCCAAGTCAATGTCCGACCTGCCCTACATCTGTTGGAGGCTTAAAATCTTCCACACCACAGGAGCTGTCAATACCATTATTATAGAAGTAATTGAGTAATAGTCATTGGGGCCTGACCATGAGGGTGTTTGTTGATGCTTAGTATTGGAATAGGGCCATACTGCTGTTGGTGATGCCAGATAATGTAATTCAATTGTCACTGGTCCAAACCACAAAAAATACACATGGCTCTTTCTGACAGTGGTGAAGCCTAAATAATGTAGTTCAGTGGGCTTCAATGAAGCTTTCACTAGGTCATAGTGCTTTTGGGGGTATTATGTTATGGCCCTTATGCCTTATCTAGAATACTGTTGCTCATTCATAGCTCAATGAAGCCCTTGTACTTAAATAAATTAGAATATCATAACAAATGTTTAAGCTCACATTGAATCTCTGACTTTTGATTGCAGACTTAAGCACTTTCATAAAAGGAAGCACAGTTTGAGACGGCGTTGACCCCTATTCTAAAGCTCTAGAGAGACATTAGTTTAAAGTTAAATAACAAAAGACTTCAGTTTAAAGGTGATAAGCACTGCAAAAAGTTTTAACAGGTTGCTGGCAAAAAATTGCACATGGCAAAGGTGATGAAATGTATTATCACCCCTAACTTTATGCCCTGGGAGAATGAGAGAGGGGACACTCATGTCATGCAGTGGATCTGACCCAGAAATGTGATGGGACAACATCCTATTAACACCTGTGTGCTCTGGTTCTTATAGTGTCTAGCATGTCCTGTTGCCTAGGCAGATTGATGTGAACGAGTTTCAAAGCCACATTGACTTTAAATCTTGGCTCCAGCAAAGAGGAAGAACAGTTGTCCTCAAACATTAATGAAGTGAGAGGAGGATAAAATCACACCATGAAAATTTTGTGCATGTGTTTACAAGCCTTTCAAAAACCACTGAGATTAATTAAACTGGGTCCCCACAAACGATCAATTAATGCCCACGTCAATAGCAGATGTGCTCCTCTTTAGTGCTGGCCAATATATTGAATATTTATGAATTGTTTGCAATGATTTTGCTGCCAATATAAATTTAGACAATATCCTGAATATCACAACGATTTTAATGCGCTTTTTATTTGGTCATTAAGTTTCCTAAAGGGTATATCATTATGCAGTGTGGCACAGCAGGGTGGAAAACATGCCTTGATTATTTCTAACTAGATTAATATTCGACGTCTTAAATTGGACATTTGGAATATAATTAGCCGCTTCTTTCGCATTTGGTTTTCGCTGATGAATAGGGTGAAAAATATCACCTTTATGCCATTTTAAAACAAATACATAAATATTATAACTATATATTGATTATTTATTAAAGCATTTCTGATAGCCTGATAGAATTCAAATTGTATTTATTTATTACTGCCATCTAATATTGCTTATGACTCTGGCTAATCAAATGCTTTTTCCCGTGTAGCTATTTCCCAGCAAGCACACATGGAGCTTTGCCTACGTTCCACATCAAAACAGTGAAATGCCTTTGCGGGACAAGAAAAAAAGTACAGTTCTTTTGGGCATTCCGTTCTTGGGCTTGGCCGACCCCCCACACTCTCTGTGAAAACAGGACATTGTTAAAACAGAAACATGTTGCATTTGGCATGAGTGGCTGTTCTCTTCCAGCATACAACAGAGCCTGCAATTAGCATGGCCGGCTCCCCAGAACAAATATTCTCCACTGTAATCCTGCCAAGGCAGCAGAGACACAGCTCTACTGCAAGAATGCTTGGCATTTCCTTTAATGTGCTTTGGCTGAGCTGGGTCAAAGAAATCTTACACTAACTGCAGAACAGAGTCTCTCAGTACAAAACTTCCTGCTCTGTCTCACTTTGTCCCTGGAACACACACACTTTCTCTATACAACAAAAAAGTCTCGCACAAGTCTTATATTCCCTTACCTTCGCCACATACCTTTTTTGTACCTGTTACTGTTGGCAATTTTTTTTTTACAACTGAAATCTCATAAAAGTTTTGTAATATTTTCTTGATGTAGGTCAGTTATTTTAATGTAAAGTATACCCAGTGGCCCTATATGTATTTGGACACTTATGCAATTATTGGCATTTACCACAAACACATTTTTACAAAACAGTAAGCTTATTTTGTTTTAAATGCTACAACAATAGATGCTAGTACAAAAATATTCGGGCATCTTCTGGATGCCAAATAGTGAAAGATGTTTAATGTGATCCTTGATTAATATAAGAAAATATGAGAAAATGTGTGATTCTGATGGGAAATGATTTTATGCATTCACTAAAAATAACCTTGGCATCAGTTGTGGTTAAAAGTAATTAAAATTACTAGAGTAAAATGATCTTTTTACTTCCAGCCAAAAATCCAGCTTTCATTTGGTGGATTTGGTGTAATGCTACATTCATGCATTATTATGAGAACCTTTTTGAGAAAAACTGCATGTAAATATAACATATATATGATCAATAAAACCTTCTATTTCTATGGAAACACTTGTCAAAATATCAAGGTATATCTTCTTTAGAGACGGTTTCTAAAAGTAGTGTATCCATCCACTTACCAAATTACTGCAACCTGTGGGCCAGGGGGCTAAACTGGATCACTGGAAGACTACCATTCAACCACATATTGATTTCAAACACAGCTCTCCAGAGGAGTTCCAGTACATGTCCTTACTGCCTCACTGCAGTTTAGCCCAGTCATTTCACAATGACAGTAAAATTGCTTTGAATAACCCAAACCACACATTTAGAAGTCCACTTGATTTTGAATATTTCAACCTTGTCTGCACACAGGCATTAGACTACACTTCAATACCACTCCAACACATGTACGTAACAGATAAAATGCATATTTTCTGTGTTTATGGTAAGCAAATGTGTACAGCCATACAGTTGCAGTTGCAACTGTTTTGTTTTATTTATTTCTCTAAGTATTTTCTTAACAGCTTTCTCCAAGAGTTTTGTGCCCACACTCCTTATGCAATGTATGTCTCTGTTTACATATTTAGAATGTGCCTCTGTTCTATATTTAAAATAATGTAGAATTTGTAGAATTACACTCCTTTATCCATCCAATATCTGCATAAAGTGTAAGAAGGGTCACAGATTCTGCTTGAGTCTACCTTTGGTGGGCCAAGAGGCCTAAGCATGCTGCAGTAGTTAACAATTAACTTCCTAAGAAAATGCGTTTGCCAAAAATGCATTTGAGTTCATTTGGAGAACCTTGATCAGTGTTTGTGTGCTGAAACCTGACCCTGCATGTATTTGTTTGCATTCGAATGATTGATCTCTTAAGGTCAATTTGCCATCATCCCATCAAATCCGGTGATGATTTACTGCCCCGAAATATATATTTACACCAAGTGAAAATCTACTTAGCATGAAATGTCAACATATTACAGTTTTATTGGGGATTGATTTGCTGTAGCAGCAACAGTAGCTAAGAATACGGATGCCATTAGGGAACCCCGGGGTGGCCAGTGCAGTACCATTATCAATCTCCATTGCCCTTTCAGAGGCCCCTCCCGCAGTACAAACTATAGAAATTCTGAGTTCACTGCACTTCTCAAACTGAAGCCTGTTCTGATTCATCACTGATAATATCAATAGCACTTATCTATTGTACATTCACCCTTGCATCTGTCAACTTCAGGTAAATGCAAAACACACTTGTGCGGAAGGACTTTTCTTGTTGGGCTGAAGAGGGTGAACAACCTTGGAGCCCATATTTCAGCTAAATTGGGTTGCATGTGCAGTAGTTTAAATGCAGTTTTGTGTCTATCCTCTGCCAGTTTCGCAAAAATATGAGTAGGAGTACAAGACAGAGTTTAATCATATTACAGAGACGGTTCCACTTCTACATGACAGAAGCAATTGTTTAATGCGAAATCAATAAAATCTCATGTCTGCTTACTCTAGACACAAAAGATGGCCATGTTGATGAATCACGACAGTAATGTTCTTCTTATGCAAATGATAACTGCTGAGCGCATACCATTACAACAGCTCAAAACATGTGCCCTGGCCCACGCTCCTCACCGCTGTGAACGCAAACAGATGTGTGAGAAGATTGGAGGAAAAACAACCTGACGTAACAACCAGAAAATGTTCCACATTCTCAAGCAACAAAAAGAGTATTATGTCGGCCAGCTAGGTGGGTAGTGTTTCTGCACACCCCATTAAAAAAGTATAATATTGATCATCCAATGATGCTCTGGGCTAGTATGAGCAAAACAAATTATTTTTTGAGCTTTGTAATGCTTTAATGCTGTCAAATCCTCTGGTCACAGTGGTGGAAAAATGAAACACTAAAATATAGTTCCATAACATTGAGAAAGCACAACAAAATCCAAACTTCACAGATTTACCATTAGTAACATATGACTATGTTATAAAAAACAGAACCATCTACATCTACTACACACAACATTATGACAACGTTACACGCAGGCAAGCAAAACACTAAATCAAAAACTAGACACAACATCATAATAAACAAGTGTCAACTGCAGCAGCTCTAAACCACCAGTCAAAACAACATGACAGGCACTTATTAACAAAACAGGGAGGAAATCCTCACAAATAGCCACCGCCTGTTTCACTGTTAACAAAACATACATCTGCTGCAATAAAGCAAGAAAGGCCAGCACCCATTGCTAGGACTGTTGTGATAACAAGCATGTATTTCTGTGCTTAATTGCCAGCGTGCCACCAGCCCAGACTAAACGCACAGGCACGCTCCGAGAATGCAAGTATTCATCAGGGAATGCATTTTTCAACAGAACATTTGCATTCTGATAGCTCTAAAAGGAGCCTTATCAGCCTGTAGTAAATCAGCTTGTTTGTTTGTTTAATCACAAGCTTCTGAAAAGACATCTCATATAAGCAAGACAGCACAAGGAAAAGGAGAAACAATGTTTTACTACCTCCTTCCCTTTAACAGGTCAAAGTGTAACTTTTGCAAAACATTTATTTGTTTGGGTTTTGGAATGTATGCTGTAGTTAGGACACCAAAATCGTGCTTGGAAATGGCTTGGGAGACAGTGTGCATTTACACAAAACAAGTTAACGCCACAAATACAAAGCATTGACTGAGCCTGACATTATCATCTTTTGTTAATATCAATTCATCTAAATTGGTTCAGAAGTTAAATTCACCCCTCACCGATGCCAAAAATTTGTGCTTAGATTGATTATTCTCAGTGTATCTCAAAACTAACAAGGAAACTTATTCCAATTAGCAAGTTAATTAGGGGTAATTTGGTATGCCAGAAAGTATTATATTCTTAATATTTTCATGATATTATCCCCACAATTTTTGCATGGGAACAAATTGTTAAAATCCTAACAATCAGCGATGTGATATTAAGCAATGGGAAACCCGTCAAAGACATGAAAACGGCATCAAGACTACAACAGGGAAACATGCATGTACAAGTCAGCCGTAATCTAAAAGTAGGCAGGAGGAGAAAACCACAGAGAGACATAATGAGAATGGAGATTAAAATAAGAAGGGTACCTTCAATCTTTTGCAGAGCAGTCTGACAGGCGTCCTGGCTAGCAAACTCAAATGGGTTGTTGCATGTTCGCACACTGTCACATTCACACTTGCCATCAATGATGTTACAGCCTGTAACCAGGTTTTCATTGCACGGTTCAAAGCCCAAGAGCTGATCGTCATCCCAGTTTTCATCTGAACAAGAATTAAAAAAAAACATGTTACAGTAAAGATCACAAAAATACATTTCTAAATGAAACTGTGCAACCAGATTTTAGGATTCAGAAACTAACCCTGTACTGTTTTAGAGAATCATTAGGCTAGTGAGTTCACCAAAAGCTAAAAGATTTGGTGTTGGTGGGGTAATGAGGGCACTGAATACTTAAAAAGGACCATGTGACCAATTACATGTGAATTTGAGGTGCAAGGGATAAGGCAATAGCTGGAAACAGCAGAGAGAAAGTTGTTATGAAGAATTATGCAGTTCCAAGATTCCTAGACTCTCTTAACTTATAGAATAGATAAACTGTGGCAGAGAGCAGCACATTTTTAAAATAAGAATGACCCATAAGACGTGACTGTCAGCCAGCAACATTATGAAGTCTTATTTACAGTGCAAACATGCAGCTGATATCAGCACTTATACTCTAACCTTCAGCATGTTCACAATATCAGTGTTTACCTATTTATGTGCTTAGAATGCATGTATACATCCTAAAGATTGATGCATACTAGCGTTTACTAAAATAGACAGTACTATTGTTTCTGAATATCAAGAAAATAGAATACCTTTACTGCCACTTTTCACTCATCGCAACATGCAAATATTATGAAAGCTACTGACTTAGGCCTAGGTGGCGAACCTTCAGATAAAGTTGTGAAGTTCGATTTACTTCGGCAAATCAGTTTTTTTTACCACAATCTAGTTCAAAACATGGTTCAACTATTTGTTTGTTTACTTATATCACGCAGCTTTACACCTGTGCATGCATGCAGATGCATTTGCATGCTAGTAATTTACATCTCTTTCACCAAGGAATGCAATCTGCTTGCCAATAAATAATATGCCATGCGCTTCTAAGACACTTTTGCAAAAACCCATCTTTGCCCTTTAAAGAAATCAATAACATGGAACAACTGAACAGAAATTGGACTATATAAACTACTTAATTACTTGTATAACTTTTCACACACTGGGTGGGTAACTTTAAATACTCTGAGGATAAATAAGTAATGGAAAAACACTTCTTTTTCTGACTCACCCATTCAATGACTGTTTACTAAAGGCTCACATGTTTGCTACTGGTGTGATACAGAAAGTCTGCCCAGTACTTGACCTTTAGATCATGTGGACACGATGGGTGTCAGGTCTCCATCCTTTCATACACTGACAAACACAAGGAGCTGATTTCTATGTGTGTGAGGCATGAGTTATGTGTGTGTGGTGTATGTATACATGTTTGTGGTCTCCAAATGATCAAGTAATGGAAACTGCTGTTCCAAAGCTTCTGAGCTTGTTGTTTTCATCAAAGCCACAAGGGTGAGGTCCCTAAATAGCTGCTGTCAACAGTTAATTCTTCAGTCTCAGAGCATGGCTCTTCAGACTAACACTGGATCATTTAGCTGTCTGAGGAAGGTTGAGTCCCTGAGTTCCCTGCCAAAGAAGGTTGTCAGTTGCCTGGCATAAGTTCACATGATAAACACATCATGGTGGTCTGAACCACACACAGGGATTCAGACTGGCATATTCACAGACAGCACTGCTGCATTCAGGACCCCTGGGAAGTTCCTATTTATGAGTTTGGCAATCGTAATTACAACATGATCACATTGAAATTATTTTGGTCTGAACATAATCTACTTACAGGGCAATGCAAACACAATCTTATTTAGTGAGAACACAACAACAACTAAACATTGTATAGCCAACAACTCAAACTGTATAGTTACTTGATGAACTTAATGTGATACCAGTTTTTACCATAAAAAATTACCCCAACATGCCCCCAAAAATCCCTAGTAACTTCCAAAAACATGATCATTCCAACTTTAATGTAATCACAAGTCTCAGAACATTTGTCTCAGAAGAAGTCTTATTAACTTCTAAAGTATTCCCTACATTCTCTAACCAAGATAAAGCTTTTAAAAATGTTTTCACATTCTCTGTTTGAAGTATGGCGCTTATTAACTTGGTCACAGTTACAGAGGTATAATAATATCATTTAAAATCCTTAAAAGTGTGACTGCTTTATTTAATACATTTTCTCACAAATTTCAGTCTGATATATGTGCTAAAATCTTTTCTCATGCACATGTGCTGAGCACATGTGCATGAGAAAATACCGCCTTCTTACGTTACCCAATATAGATCGACTGGCAGATGAGAAGGTGAGTAAAGCCGTTTCATAAAAGCCATGAAAATTATAAAACCCCAAGGATAAAATAAACCTAAAATCAACACAGCAGTTTATAAACAGGCGCAGCGAAAATTGTTGTTTTGCCAATACCTAGGCATGCTATCAAATTGACACTCATCCTCTGCTAGCTGGTACGTGGCCTTTCTGCTGTACTCTGCAGTGGCACCTGGTTGTTATTGAGGCAGGAGTCCTTCCTGAAGCAAGAAAAGCTTGCTAATTTGCAACCAAACCTATTAATGAATCTGCTGGAAAATGGTTTTTAATACCATTGAGGTTAAATGCTGTACAAGCAATTAGAAACAAACAATGTATACAAATATGCTTGTTATAAATCACAAAAGTTAGATGCTGTAATTTGGTTTGGATGGAGGTCTTTTCTGAAGACAGTGTCTAGGGGGTGTGTTCTGTCTTCAAACGAGAAAGAGAGATCAAATCGTTGAGAAACCCCATCTGACACCATCGTTCCTGCCACTGAACAATAACCCCAAAAAAGTCTCAAGGCTCTCTTCGGCACTTCCTGATCTGCACCCCTTGAGGACACTTAATACTTGGAGGAACACAACAGAAGACTTCTGGGAAGAGCATGACTGCCGGAAGCTGCCGAGAGGGTATTTCCGCTTGTCTTCACAGACTACATAAGACAACCAGTTCTCTTAAAAATTTCAGCCTGCCTGATTTTTTTGTTAAGTAAAACAAAAAGTCACAGATGCTGCTTTAAGACAGGAAGAAACTAAAGACAGCGTTAAACTGTGGAAGGATTTTTTGTCTTTGTAAATTGACAAATATCCCGTTCCACACTAGCTAATGTCAGACTAAAGCTAATGTCAAACATAATACCCATTCTAAAAGATTCTGAACTTTGTTGTACAAAAGAAAGTCCTACAGCTTGACAACAAGGTCAGTGTTGAGGAAGCTATTTTGAGTGTAGTTTGACAGGCTACTTAAAAATAATAATAATAATAGTTAGTAATAATAGTTTAAAATAATAGTTTACTAGCCTTAATAGTTAGATAAAAGTTAAGCTACTGTTCTGAAAAAGTAGCTACAACACTATCAAACTGTCGCTAGCTACACTGAACCTACTAATAAATGTTTTAGTAAAACATTGGAAAACAATGCAATGCAAAGCAATTATTATTTCAAAGATTAAAATATCCAAGTTACACATAATACTGAAACATGAAGGTATGCACAAATGCACAGTCAGTTTAAAACATAGGATCTCTAGAGAGTATAAATCTGACAGGTGCTGTAAGGTGGTAATCATGAAGTCTGTTATTATAGCAGGTTTTCTTTTTAAGGGAACTTGACACTTTGTATGGTTTGACACTATGGGGAGTGCATTCAGTGTGATCAGTGTCTGAATCTCATTTCTATTAATGCCAATTTAATTGACCCAAAGCAATGCTTAATGCGTATCAGGTGCACCAGCCAGTATATTAGGGCATCTGCAGCGTGCTGTAAGCATTTTTATTATTTTATGCCAATGGACCCAGCTGCAAAGAACTTCAGAAAAAGTGCTTGCTTTCCTGTCACAGGTTTCTGACACCTGAGGACACATACAAATTCTGTTGTGTTGTGTCTAACTGGGTGAGCCTGGGCAGATGTCCCATGGAGCGGGTACAACCACTGTTGGGGCTCGGCAATGGATCATTTTGCAGAGTTCGCAGGAGGCTTTCTTGCTCCATTGCTTAAAGTAGAAGACAGATATCACCCTGCTGCCAGCAAGCCAAAATATGCATTATGTGGCTAGGAAGACCCGCGCATGGGTGAGCATTCCCACCCTGTCTGCCCTGCAAATGAGGATCTGTTGCAGCGATCATTTAAGGATTCCTGTCTGGTCATAGCCTCAATAGTGCCATTCCCTAATCTCACGCTGAAGTTAAGTGAACTTGGAAGAAGCTGTATTTCTTGCATTTTTAACTGCAGACCGAGACTCAACCAGTTTGATCACTTTGGGTCTCATCGCATCTGAACCGTAGCACAAATATGACAGCAGGTCAGGCTGGTGCGGCACAGTATACCATGGCTGTATTACAGGCATACCAAACTAAGAAGTTCAGAGCAACAAGGGTAGCGTCTCAGAACTTTAAGAAGTCTTTCCTGCAGTGGTCCAAGTTCTTATCTGATGTCCTTATATCTGGCCCACCTAGGTCTGAAGACTGAAGGTGAGGCCTGAAGCAGAGTGTCACCACCCACTATTTATTATAGAGAAATTCTCACACCCACAGAGCTGAACGAATGGAGGCTAGTGGTCTGCTAGCTGCCCTTGGATATTTGTCCATAGGGCAGGTGTGGAATAGCACCCTCTCCACCGAGGGTCTTCTGCTCCCTGCAGTGCTTCTTAAAGAGAGTACTGGTTTACTAGATTCCTCTGGAATGCTGGTCATCTGGGGTATGAATAAGTCTAGTAGTCTCTTTGTAGAGGGCCCTTTTCTCCCCATAAGACCACCAGAAAAGATGGGATGCTATGGCAGGTCCTACGCCCTCCCTAGAGCAGGAAGAAGATTAGTCCTAGTAGATTAGTACTCTGCATTTAAAAAAACAACAACATTTATAAATTCAGTTGCAAAATTCTGGCATGGTTTTCAAACAATCTGAATTTTTTGCAGATTTGCACAAACTTTATTGGTTGTATTAATTATCTCATTAAGGTACATTAACTTACCTGAGGGTGATTTGACTCATATTGCCCACATATTTACATTTTTATTTTTTCCAAAACACAATGGTACAGTGATTCCAAAGAGCAACTGGTAACATCCTTCAAAAGGATTTACTGTGAGATGCCCTTAACATTAAGATTTTCTTTAATCTAATGATGAATGTATGCTGTGCCTTTCTTTGCTGTTGTTTTATAACTGTAATTAAAGCAAACGCACACCCTTTTTGTCATGGCTGACTTGACAGTGTACTTCAAAAACCACATTAAGCAACATCCAAAAAGAGAAAAAAATAATAATATAAGCAAATTTGTGGCTATGTACTATGTACCTTACAATGGTTTGATCTTTTCTGGGGGCTGAATTACTGTGTGACCCAAGTGCATCACAGTTGGCAACTGTCACATTGTTCATTTTTGTTTGTTTCTTCAAAGTTTGCATTCTTTTCAATTGGCACAAAATAAATACTGCAAGAACTCAGCCAAGCCTTTATGCAGTTGGCACTGTGGCTCATCTGAATGGCATACTCACATTGGCCTTGGAGACTCATGTTCAAATACCATGTTTAACACCTCCTTGTGTTTATGGTGTAAAACGTATTTAGCTGGGCTTTGCGTTTAGGTGAGGGTGAGGGTGTGCGCTAAATATTACCTTTACTATATAGGTCCCTAGAGTTCGGTTAAAGGATGACGCATGAATGACTAAAGGCATCTATCTACTATCTCCCCTTGAATGCCGGTCCATTGAGTTGTGCCTGGCACCTCCCCCACAGAGGGGACCCCCACTCATTTTGGATGACAGGTTGGCAATGTTTTCGCTTGCTTTTAGACAGTGTTTAGTGTATAAGCCATTATTGCCAAGCCTTTATGCACCTGGCTCAGTGGTGCGTCTCTTTGCCGTGACGAGACTACCCTGTGTACCTGAGCACCTCCCTGTGTGCCTAGTGTATGCTTGCCATACCTGTCAGACAAAAAAGTTGATGACCCACTCTACAGGTGTGCTAATATACTTGCAGTGCACCTGATGCGTATCAAGCACTTCCATGGGTCAATCAGGTGTAATTAGCCGTGAGATGCAGACACATGCTGCAGGCGTTTCCCATAGCGTCAAACAAGGTGCAGTGTCTTATCCCCTTCTACGGGAAGACTACATGCATAGATTGCATACACAATCAGATTTGTTCATACCTATCAGGAAATTACAGCCAAAAGTGTAAATGTAATTGCAATACCAAAACACCTTGTAGGACATTAAAAACATTTAAAAACTTCTTTGCAGCACCCAAGTGACTGTATGACATCAACTTATGCCATTTTGTGACCCAAACTCTTGCTTTACATAATCATGAGAGGATCTTCTCTCAGTAAACCATAAAGATGTGTGACAATACATGGCAGTATTGCACAAGAGGTTTGTGACCTAGTACAAAAAAATGAAGCTGCAATGCTTCAAAGCAATGCTGGTTGGTCAAAATGCAAAAAGAAATGTAGCTTTTGGTCGCACTACACTGCTATTTTCTGGAATTTTCCTGTGATATCAATGCAATTGCTTGAATCTCTCTAGCATACAGCTTCTATTGAGAGTTGCATTATATTTCACAAGCACCATATAACCTTTATTTTGATGGGTCACTTAGCATTTTGGCAGAGGAATGCCATGCACAAAAATAACTCTGATTGACAGTAATTAAGAGCAAAGTGGAACTTCTTTGTAAGCCGATGGAGTCCACTGTTTATACGGGTAACATTAATAAGGCCAAGCAGTCTGCAAGATTATGATTTGAGCCCAGCACTGTATTAACTGTGATGTGCTGAGTGCAATTTCTGATGGGTGGATAAGGTGAAGCCTCAGTTTGTTGAGCAAATCTACTGCCACATGAGTGGTCAGTACCAATATGTCAAAACTGTCAGCCCTACATGTTGCTCGAGAAAGACTGTCAGGTACACAAATACTAACTCTTTGTTCTCGTTCAGCAATGCAGGAGGCAATGAGGCTACAGTATACAAACAAACTTTTAACAGGCTTGTAATCTGCGAGCGTGTATATACATTTCTATGAAGGGACACTCTTTATATTCAACAAACCATTTGTAACTTGATTCCATTTAATGTTGCTTCCAATACTATGGCGCTACCAAAACATTGTTCTATTTGTCAGCACATGATAACATCAGCTCAATAAATGGCTTGAGTTTGGGGCTCTCTTGATTATTCAATGCCAGACAGGGAAATTGCTTAGTAAACGGATTCAAAACCGGTTAACATTTCTACACAAGAGACTAAATAAAATAAAATAAAATAAATAAAATCAATATTGATCTCTCACTCTTATCTTCTAAAGTTGTCAACCCATGGTATAGGCCAAAAGAGTTAAGGCACACATCTTACTCATTTAAAAAAGTTAAAAATAGGATGTGTTGCAGTTTCCTTCTATACAGATTTGTTTTTTAGTTTCCCATAAGGCCTTTCTCTACATGGTTTCACAAAAATAGAGCCATCTGCACCTTACACAGATTGCCTCTGATACGAGTTAAATCTGTTACAGCATCAAACAACATGAATATCAACAAAAATAAAACTGTTCTGCTACAAAAGAATGGTAAGCTTGTCACACAGTTTTAAAAACTCTGCATCTACATTTCTGAAAGTTTCTTGAGAGGATCTGGTACGCAACAGTTCACCTGCAAGTATCTGACTCTATAACCTAAACTAACCATTAATATGATTTATTTCACGTGATACAAAGTGCTAAACACAAATGTAAAAACAATTTGTTGTCCAATTGGTCAAACTACATTTAGAGGTAGTCAAAAATCATACAACACACAGTATAAACACTAATGGTCCTGGCCATTAACAAAGAACTTCCCACCATACTGACCTGTCAATTAACATTGTTAATTAATGAAACTCTAAAACAGTGCTTTCAAACTTTGCTGGTAACATGCAAAATATATGAATTTAGAAAGGTGCATACATATACGTGTTCAAAAACTGAACAACAGACATTAACATGCAGTGACAGATCACGAGAAGCATGCATAACCTGTGTTCACTATTTAACACTACAACAACAACAAAGAATTCTATAGAAAACATCATGCTTGAATTTCTTAATGTAAAACGTGTAGGAGCACACCCACATTTGTCCACTTATACAGCAGGAAGTAAGAGGCCCTCCACCACGAAATTCTTGTGATGCAAGTTATTACCAGGTGTAAACAGTGATCCGTCTCAGGCAACCGCTTCTGAATGGCCCACCAACGACGGATATTAATACCAGGTATAAACAGGACCGGGTTCACGGAGGGACCCCCGACTGCTCTTTCTAAATAAGAAAACGAGTCATCACACATCATTTCCCAGGGAATGCTCACCTGGAGGAATCTGACAGTAAACCCTCTGGGTGTTCCATGTAATGTGTTCGGTATGCTCGTCTCCAGAGAAGCCTGTGGCGATTTCTGGAGCTTCGTCTTGAATGCATGCGTTCACTGTAAACAGCCTGTCTGATCTTATGTTTTGGAATGCACAGGAATTTATGGGCTTTGACATGCACCGTAAGGTCAGCGTGAAAAGAAAAATGCACCCAGTGTTCTCATCTCCATCCCTGTGAATTGCAACATTCCAGTTTGGGGCCTGCAAAGATCTTTGATGTCAGATGGCCCACAAGACTGTGTGATATTCATAAAGCGTTTCATAACAGACGTAGTCTGTGGCAGGTGTGCTTGGGAGACTAATTCACTGTTGAGACCCTCTGAGATTTCAGTTTGTTAGGAGGTGAAGGTGGAGGTTATAGGGATATAGCCTATGCCGGCATCCACAGTGCACTCTTTGATCTGACTTATTCATCTGACAGCCGTAGCTGTGGCACTCAATGCCGCAGTGTTTTCTTGGCTGAATTACAGCAGATGTCACCTCGGCAGTTATGTCAAATGGTCGAGACGCCTTCAATTTTCATAGCCAGCCATGCTGAAACCTGACCCGTGACATTGCAATGTGTGTCCGCTGACTAAGTCTGCATTCCAACTTGGACCAGGGAAGGCAGGGGGCCCGTCAGAGAGGAGATGCAAGGGTATATAGCATGAAAGCAGGAGTTAAGGTCTATGGGAAATCTGTCTAAATAATATGACAGTTAGTTTTGATGATTGCCAGTGTTCAGTGTTCATTCCTTAACTATAGACACATGCTGGTTGGTCTGTATGGTTTGTGTAAAGAATTTTTCTTTGAATCTTTCCTCAACAGGTGAAACACAGTCCAAGCTTAAAAACAGCTTTAGCACCGTAAAGGTCAACAGTAAATCTAAACTCACTCTAATTACTTTCTTAATGCAACTTCCTGCTCTTGTTGTGCAGGAGTCTTAGGCACATGCTATTACAATAAAAAAAGGTTTCTCTTCGTAATCTGTTTTCAGTATAATAACTTGCCCCACTCTGACATGATATTCTTTTTCATCTGACATCACAAATATCTCTTTCATATAACCCCCTCCCCTCCGATCAGCTTTTAATAGATAAACTCAAGTCCTGTCATGGTATGTTTCTCTCTCATGAAGCATCCTATTTCACTTGTAAATACATCATATAAGATTAATTGACAACAGTGTTTCATGTGTATTTTAAAGAAAGTACATGGGCTGCTCACACTTGAAATTGTAAAGCCCAGTGATCTATGTTGCAATGGGCTAGTATCTCACATTAGATATCTCTGGCACCACATTTTATCCATTTAACAGCTGTACAACTGGACTTCAAAACAACCCAGTGTTAAACAGTGACGTTAACCCAGGTTTAAAAACAGTATGAAAAGCCTCAAAACAGCAGCAGGACCCAAGGCATAAGTTTAACACCGTGTGAGTAAAACGCATACCCTAAACGCAAAACCTGGTGACTCAAAGCATCGGAGACGCACGTCGCTCAATGCTCAATGCTCAGATGTAAAATACACTGGCTGAAGCGTATGTGACATTGCATAGCACACATTCCAATGAAAAACCAACAAGCTTTGGCTGAAAGATCGAGACTGGCACCGTGTCTAAAAGCAGCACAGAATCCGTCAGCCATACCCTAAAGACATGAAAAAGCGACATTCAGCTCGCGTCTTTTGCGCTGGTCGCGAAACGACCTAAATGTATTAGTGCGGGGTAAATGTTTCATTGTGCAGCCAGGAGCGACTGTGACATTTAAGCTTTATGGTGTTTGAACACGCAACTATTTACTTTTCTCCCGATAATGGCGTTACAATCAGATTACGATATCTAATAAGAACTGATAGTAGTTCGTTTATCTTACCAATTGTAATCGCTGTATTCATGATACATGGTGTTTCTTTGTGTTTTTAGAAGCCAACTGTCTGGCTTCAGTTATCAGGTATGTTTAATATCAATCTAATTGGAGCAACAACCCTTTGTATGGCTGATATATTAAACTATTAATAATAGCGGGGTATTGCCTTTCCTTTCCCCTATACACCTCTTCTGCTTTGGTTTAATGTGACCAATAAACAGGATACAGATGAAGTGATTTATTACTTTAATCCCTATCACCAACGATACGTCTGATTAAACCAATAAACAAAGTTGACAACTTTTTAAAGAGTGAAAAGAAACAGGATGAGAATTCACAGACCTTCACAAACTCCGACCTCGTACTGCGTGATAGATCCGCCGTTTAACGGGGGTCGGATCACGCACCGGAGTCCACGGTCGCAGGTCCCATACAGTCCATAAACGCCACCGCAGCTCTCGTTTTTCTGCTTGGCGCAAACCGAACAGCAGCCGCATATCCCCAGTACTACAGAACCGGTACAGTGTTTGGGCTCCTCGCATTTGGACTTGTCACAGGGCAGACATATGAGTGCCTGACTGTTCTTCGCGATCAGCAGCACAAGTTGGGAAATCAGCATGCATTTCATAAGAAGATACATCCTGGAGGAGGCCATGTGGGAAAGGTGAAAAACATATATATCCAACACACCCCTGCTCCCTAACTAAACGATTTTCCAGCGAAATGAACAAATATCAAAACAACGACTCGAAATGCGCGCAAGAAAGACGCGCGTTATGTCAAACTGAATAATAAAGGGTTCCTGGCGTTAAACTTTTATCGATGTTGATGAAAGCCACCAAAAAGGCATTTCCTCCAAACGAACTGCAACAGTAGAACTATCCCACGCTGTATAACCAGTGCATGGCTCATGCGTCACGATCTTTCTGTACAGTTCCGTCTAGTTTGTTTTCGCGTAGGAAAACTTTCCTCATGCGTCTGTCTCTTCCTTGGAGTCTTTTCGCGCAAGCTTGTGATTTCTTCTCGTCCTGCGTTATGAAGGGGGCCAGTGCAAAAGCACAGTTCCCGATCGAATTACGAACGCTATCCTGTTATTTTGTGGCAAACGGAAATTCATTCAGCTGTGAAACGTTTCCAGCTATCGCTTGCGTCTCGTGTTTATCGCTTGCTCTCCAGTTGAGTTCTCTCCGCCCGCAGCTGAACGTTCAGCTCAGTCCCTCACCGTGACCTCATAACAGAACCACTCCCATCTGCCATTACTTTGCTCTATTGGAGAGTTTGTTCGCTTTTGATATGAGACACAGGAAATGCTGGTAACACGACACGCGCAACAGAAGGAGTCTGTGATATAGTTCACGCTGCTTAAGGTGCGCGCGTGGAATGTGGGGCCCGCATAACTCTTTGCCTTCAGTACGGCTTGGTAAAAGAAAGAGATAAAGGCTGTTGTGTCTTGGTTTGATCACAAACAGTTTTCTGACATCCAAACAATATTTGTGTATATATTACCAATGTTTTACAGATAGGCTTGTGTTGCTGATATGAAAATAAACATAAATCTTGTTTGTTGATCTTGTCTACAGGTTGAGATGACAGTCAAGTTAAAACAAATTTTCACTTTACGTTTGTTTAAACATTGTTGGCATTGTCACATTAACATCCAGGGCATGCACAACCTTTGCAGGAAAGTAGATATTTTTTACCCTTGCTCTATTCAAAATCACGGTTCTTACAAAATGTAAATGTTGTCAGATATCATACCCTGGAGTCTAAAAAAAGCCTTTATGGTCTTGGCCTGGCAAAGTAATTTCTCCCCTTTTACTCGCATTCTCAAAGCAAGAGGCACTAATATCAAACAAAGTGAAAATAAAGTGTGAAAATACTCATTTATGCAAAATTTCACATTTACAGATTTTATGCAGTTATATTTTAGAATGCACTCGCAAAAAGTGCTCAGGATGTTTTAATGTTTATGTTATATGGGGGAGAAAAGTAGTGCAAGTTTTACAAGGAGGTGAGAAAATTATGTTTCTCGTTTCTGAGGGAATTATACCTTTAAGCATTAGATTTGCTCATAAAAATAGCATCAAGTGTAGAAGTTCCGAACTTCTAAAAAACGTATTAACTTAAAAATACTTCTGCATCCAAGATTCTACTTAATTAAACTCATAAATTTGCATACAAACTGAAAATGAAACCCTATACATGCAGATAAAAATGTATATATTAAATTTATATTTTAATTCAATAGGCTTCTATTATTTTTATTTTTCATTTAAGCCGTAAAAATAAACCCAATAAAGTGACCTTTGAAATGGCACAAACCTACTGCTGCTTGCTTGAGCTAGCAAAATTGGCCAGTTATTATCAACATGCTTTATCTTACATTCGACACCCCATAGTGCAGCTTTTGTCTGCACAGTTATATCAGCACTATCAGATGTCATAATCCTGCAGATGATGAGTGATACATGTGGTAAGAGCCAGAAATGGGGCCTCTTGTTGCCTTAGGAAATCATTAGCACAGACATCTTTGCAGAAATCAGATATCTTTGGATTATATGTGCCGTTCTTTCATCTTCACTCTTTTTGCTGTCATAGTGTCCTGGCTTTGGGCATTAGCCAATTAGCAATAGCCTCCACACAAGCCATGAATGCCAATGCCAAGCACAAGATGAAAGGCTAGAGTTGGCATAGTGGTATTGTTTTAGGCTATTTGGTTGCTGTACAAGAGATAAGATAGCAGACACTTTGCTGCCGTTATGTGTGATTGTCTATGCAGGGCATGACGATCTCTAGAGGCCACAAGCTTAAGACATTGGAAACCTTTTTGATGCAGAGATGGTGTTTTCATCAATCAATAGACCACAATCATGACCACCTTCAAATTCTATTCCCTTTGCTTCCTCCGCATCAGGTTTGATCTAATCTAAGAGATTTTTTTGTCATTGGTGTCAGATAATTCAAAGAGATCTCAATACAGTGAAACCCAATACATGTTATAAAAAAAAGGAAAAAATGACTTCTGCCCTAAGGAAAAATATAGTTCATTTACAGGTGGGCCTACATTTTGACGTTATTCCCCAAAGGTAAACCTAAGAATGCTTGGATCAATAGGAGACTATGACAGAGCATCAGTTATGTGCATGTTACGCAATTCATTCAATTAAATAAGAACAAACTGAACCTTAAAAATGTATTTACCTTAAAAATCTGCTACAGCTACCTATGGTACAGTTGAACAGCTTAACACATTTTATACCAAAAAGAACATCCCTTAGTGGCAAGTGTTTTCCCTTAGTGTCTGTATTGGCAGTTGGCAGCTACTGTATGTCCTGAGTAGGCAATAAGCAAAAAAAGTGTAAAGTGTATTTAGTTGAAAAAAACTACAAAACAATCTGACAGTGGTGGGGTTAATTCCGCTATTTAAGTTAATTGCTATTAGTTATTATAAGTTATTATTTTTAGGGAACAGTTGAAATTATCAACATTTACTCACCCTCATGTTATTTTAAACCTATATAACCTTCTTTGTTTTGTGGAACACAAAAGAAGAAATTTTAAGAAATGTGAATGCTGCACTTTTTGCAATCACAGTAAATGGATGTTTACTGGAGTAAAAGAATATCTGAAATGTATTTTATATTTCATCTTTTGAGTAAATCAGTTACAAAAAATCAGTTAAAATACATTTAAAAAAAACTGGTCTGAATAATTTTGTCATGACTTTGATCCTGTTTTAAACTGACTGACTCCAGTTGTAGCAGTTAACAGCTCACTGGAGGGTAAGATTATACATTGCAGTCAGTTCCTCACACAGGCAAAGTAAATGATGACAGACTTCTGATTTTTGAGTGATCCTTTTCTTTATATGTTGCTTTAAGGAATTTTTCCATTTCATTTTTCATATGAGTGATTTGTTTGCTTCCCCTTATACCGTAAATCCCAGCCTTATAAAGGAGGAACTGCATTTTTGGCTCTTAAAATAATTTTTCCACAGTGACTCATTTTATTTTAGTATTTTTTTGGACAGTGTTTCTCAGTGTGAAACCTTCTAATAGTGCTGAAACTATTTGGAGGAGTATATGGGTACAATTCTGAGGGTTGTTTTAACATGAATATGTTTAATTGTTTAATGATGTTAGGTGTTTTGAATTGGGCAGCTACTGTTCCTACACCTCTGTGTTTGTTGTGATAGTTCTTGGGGAAACTGGTGCTCCTGCACCTTGTTGAATTAGCCCCGATGAGCCTAGCAGCCAGAATATGACCCTCACAAGTCCTCTCTTGAAACTGAGAACATTATGTATGCCAAGGACGGTGAGGAATGTTTCCCATCGAAAGGTCCCTCAAGCAATCAGCATAATCTTGGTGATCAACCCTTATGTATCGTGTTTAAATGAGGGTAAAATCTGTCAAACATCTTGGGAAATGCTTGAATTTCAGCTCATATTTAGTCAAACATTGCAATTCTGTTTAGCAGTCTTTTAACAGCTGTAGCCATCAACTGTTCAAATGTAGGCAATGCTCCTATTGAGCAATAATGTTTATGTTGAAACAGGTAAAGTGTAAAAAATTGTAAACCTTTTTAAATGTAGCTTGTGACTTTGGAGTAGCTGTTCCGACATGTTTACCTGTAAAATCAAACTGTAGAGCTCCATTTTGCCACAACACCCGGGGAATGTCCACCCACGGCAACACAGACATCCATCAATGGCTAACGCCATTAACGCCACCTCCATCAAATAAACACCAGCGGATTGGCTCAGTACTCCCTGACCCTCATTCAATAACCATTAAGTCTTTTTCTCTTTGCCTCTCAGCTTCATTGTGGTTTCCAGGTACTAAATGACGGCCGGCTATTATACAGCAGACAATGTCCTAGACAGTGCGTTCTTTGTAGCTCTGAGGACAGTCTCTGGCTGTATTGTGTTGTATGTAAATGATAATCTCTATGGCATCTCTTTTATTGGAGCTGCTGTATTTAACGGAGGTGATTTGATATTGTTTTCCAGAGGCGGCACTTGTGAGCCTATATCAAATTCACAGAGGTCAGGGGGGAAGAAAGATGGAATGCTATATAAAGCAGTGTTGGATGGTTTATGGAGATTCACAACCATGCGTGTGTAATCGGTGGATGATCCTGCTATGAATCAACTACCATCAAGTCTGTTTCAAAATGTTTAGCACCTCTTTTTCACACAGCTGCGTCCTGTGTACTTTGTGCAAAAAGCATGTCTGACACATTGGCAGACATACACACACAAACAATGTTTTGGTTGATAAGATGCATACAACATTAATGACTATTATTCTTGCTGTTCCTGCCATGGCCTTTGTTTGAGTTTACTTTGGCACTTTTCATTTTGTTCCTCCAGTACAATGCAACAATGGCTTAGATTAATGACATATCGTAAATTAAATAACAAAAGCAAATTGAATTTGCTAAGGATAGGGTGAGAAAACAGGGCAGATAAAAAACATGGAACTCGCAAGAAAACAAATAATTAATGTTCTGCAAAGAGCGACGTCTCTAATTCATGAAGCAATTTTTTTGCCAACCACAGAGACATGCAGAAGCTGTAAAATGTTGGGCTAGGGAGTGGCGTAAGGGGGCAGAACAGTGCAGATGACAGCCGGTAGACTCATTGTGACTGGAGCGTTGGGTCTGCAGCCAATGGACTAACTGCTCCATTAATCATCCACACACGCCTGCACATCACCCTCCAAAATGCACAGCAGCAAAATGGCAGGTGTTTGTCCAAAAGTGCTCTTATAAGGGAACAGTAACTTGTGTAACCTATGCCTTTGTTTGTTCAATTAGATAGACCTTATTGATTAGCATTACATATATTGATTTAGTCATAGTTGTAATAGATAGTTAATTAATAGATTGGATAGTTGGACAGGCAGACAAACAGACAGAGATAGATAGATAGATAGATAGATAGATAGAT
>JBAJNP010002703.1:0-45679 GCA_036877545.1 Yasuhikotakia modesta
GCAGATAACCCAGTGTCTGGGCTTTTTGCATTTTTTCAACCACTAGCAAGTGGACTGCAAACTTTTGAGAACTTGGAGTATCCGTCTTTTGAGGGGATTTTGTGTTCACTCCTCTTTTTTGTATTTGGAATTTAATTACGAGATTTTTAGGAGGGATTTTGATTGGCATGAGCAGATAAAGTGAAAACGAGCATCAAACAGAGCTCCCACCGAGTGGAGATCTTCGAGTCTCAATGATTTATTAAGACGCGGTCTTATACAGTTGCCTGACCCGTGGAAGCTAAACAAGACAGATCCTATCCGCCATGGGACGACTTTTAATAACAGCTTTCCTTTGCGTCATGATAAGCCAGGTAATAAAAGTCAATATAAGCTCTACTATTTATCAAACGTAAGCAATTGTGTATAAACGTAAGCAGATATGTATATAATGATGGAAACTTTAGTGACTAATTCTATTTTCATTCCTTTTCAGTGTTTTTGTTCTGGGGTTTTCGAGTTAAAACTACAGGAATTTCTCAACAGAAAGGGGGCTGCGGGGAATGCAAACTGTTGTAAAGAATCTGGGCCCGCAACAGGGATTCAGCAATGTAAATGCAAAACCTTTTTTAGGATTTGCCTTAAGCATTATCAAGCCAATGTATCCCCGGATCCCCCATGTACCTACGGTGGTACAGTCACCCCAGTGCTGGGATCAAACTCCTTCCAAGTTCCTGAAAACTTTCCTGACAGCTCATTCACCAATCCCATTCAGTTCTCATTTGGATTTACATGGCCGGTGAGTAGACTATTTAGTTGCGTCCTTTTTGTATCATATATCTGGGCAAAACATGAGCGATTTAACTTGTTTTATAGTATAATTATCGTATATAAAGTTAGTAGATTATAGTTGTACTCAGGTTTAAAATATAGGTTTTAAACCATCTGGGTGGTGTGGAAAAATTGTCAGCGCAGTGTGAAATTCCTAAACATTTTACTGCAATGCGTGAGTGTGAAATTAAAGAGATGAAGTTTGAATCCCCAGTGCGGTCACACCTTAAGCTATTTACATCTAAACGCGCGCGTGTAGTAATAGAAACCTAGACCAATAAAAAACTTCAAGTCATTTTAACATGTCGTTTCCGATGCTTCAGGGGACATTTTCGCTCATTATCGAAGCGCTGCACACCGATTCCAACGATGATCTGTCAACAGGTGAGCCGAACTGAAATGCTTTAGAGGAAACAACTTAAGTCACCCTAATGCGATATCAAGATGACGCTAAAAATTGTAATCTTTCACAGAACACCCGGAGCGTCTGATCAGTCGCATGACCACCCAGAGGCATCTTACAGTGGGTGAGGAATGGTCCCAAGATCTACAGGTCGGTGGGAGGACAGAGCTGAAGTACTCGTACAGATTCGTCTGTGATGAGCATTACTACGGCGAGGGCTGCTCGGTTTTCTGCCGTTCTCGCGACGACACCTTCGGCCACTTTACCTGCGGAGAGCGCGGTGAAATTATCTGCAATTCTGGATGGAAAGGACAGTACTGCACTGAACGTAAGTGCAAGCGATATTTATTATCATGATTTTTGTTGTTATTGTTTTAGTGAGTATCTCTCGGTATTTTATCACTATGGTTGCAACAGGCGTTTGTGAGATTCAAATAAAGGACGTTGGCCAAATAATGGCACGCGTGCCATAGATTAAATGTGACGCCTGATTGGTTACTTGGCAGGGCACTCAGCGATGATTGGCTTAGTGCAGTGAGGTATTGTTGGAAGGGGGCAGCTGCAGAATGAAGTTAGACAATAGAGCAGCTGTCCTGCACTGGCACCATGTACACCAGCTGTCCACCCTTATCTGCGCCCTTATATTATGGGACGTTATGGGGAGGGGGTTGAATGAACAGAGTGAAACAGGGGACTTTTGACCCACAGTTAGGGAAAAGGGAGCTTTTGTTTGGGAAGCTTTTGTATGAGTGCAACTATGTTAACCAGAGTGTCCTTCCAATGGTGAAGAGCACTTTTTTGTAACCACACAGTATGGGTGACCGGGGTGAGCTGTAACGTGCTAGAATAATAGTGATAACAATGATTGGAGCCGGAACTGTTAATTAATCAATAAATATTTGTTTTTACAGCAATCTGTCTTTTGGGGTGTGATGAAGACCATGGATTCTGTGACAAGCCTGGTGAATGCAAGTAAGTGTTATGGAGATTTTCACTTACCACTACAGTTTTAGTACACAGCCTTCCTCACTGTGGAGGTTTACACCATGCTTACTTGTCCACTGGTGATGTTTTCAGATGCAGAGTGGGTTTTAGCGGAAAGTACTGTGATGACTGTATCCGTTATCCTGGCTGTTTGCATGGCACCTGCCAGCAACCATGGCAATGCAACTGCCAAGAGGGTTGGGGAGGCCTCTTTTGTAACCAAGGTAAGTCTTTTTTCAAAGATTACTGTCATAATAAATTGACTTCAAGTTGCCCAATGGCAACCCAGACTAATCTACATTTTTTTTGCAGATCTTAATTACTGCACACATCACAAACCATGTCAAAATGGGGCAACTTGCACCAACACTGGCCAGGGAAGCTACACCTGTTCTTGCAAACCTGGTTTCACTGGGGACAGCTGTGAGATTGAGGTCAACGAATGCTCTGGCAGCCCTTGTCGAAATGGAGGAAGCTGCTCTGTGAGTATGAATTCTTATTTTAATTATTTCATTTTCAGTTTTACAGTATAAGCAAACACGATAAAATATATTTGGAGTGAATCTTTTGTTAATTATTTATTTCACTCCACAGGATCTTGAAAACACGTACAGTTGCATGTGTCCTCCTGGTTTCTATGGAAGAAATTGTGAGCTTAGCGCCATGACTTGCGCTGATGGCCCCTGTTTCAATGGTGGACGGTGCACTGACAACCCTGATGGAGGATACTTCTGTCAGTGTCCGATGGGCTATGCTGGTTTTAACTGTGAAAAGAAGATTGATCACTGCAGCTCTAACCCTTGCTCAAATGGTACATTGAATGCTCCCACTCTACCACCAGTCCAAAAATGCAAATAAAGGAATGTTTGAATCTGTTGTCTAATGGCTTTTATTGGAATTTCTTTCCAGGTGCCCAGTGTCTGGATCTTGTGGATTCCTATCTTTGTCAGTGTCCAGAAGGTTTCACTGGGACCCACTGTGAAGATAATATTGATGAGTGCACTGCCTATCCCTGTCAGAACGGTGGCACATGCCAAGATGGGCTAAATGACTACACCTGCACTTGCCCGCCTGGATACACTGGCAAGAACTGCACCTTTCCAGTCAACAAGTGCATCCACAACCCGTGTCACAATGGGGCCACTTGCCATGAAAGGGACAACCGTTACGTTTGTGCTTGTGTCTCGGGGTACGGCGGACGTAACTGTCAGTTCCTGTTGCCAGAGAACCCACAGGGACAGGCCATAGCAGAAGCAGCTGGCAAAAGGTACTCTCATAACGAGGACGGTGGCAACTTTCCTTGGACAGCAGTTTGTGCTGGGATTATTTTGGTGCTTTTGGTCCTGATCGGAGGTGCTGTCTTAGTTGTTTACATCCGTCTCAAACTGCAGCAGAGAGGCCAGCAGGTTGACAGCCAGAGTGAAATCGAAACTATGAACAACCTGACCAACAACTGCAGTCGAGAGAAAGGCTTGTCCATAAGCATAATTGGAACGACACAAGTGAAGAACATCAATAAAAAAGTGGACTTTCAAAGTGACACAGCAGGCGGAGAGAACAATGGACTTAAATCTCGTTACTCACTTGTGGATTACAATCTTGTGCATGAGCTGAAACAGGAGGACTTGGTGAAAGAGGATTCGGAAAAAGGTGAAACTACAAAATGTGAAGATCTTGATTCAGATATAGAAAAGAAACACAGAAAACATTTAAAAAGGTATTTGTTACTTTATTGATGGAAAGGAACAATATTTGAATCAATGAAGATCTAAAAAGGTGTTTTATGCAGTACCAATCTTTTATCTTTTCATTTTCAGTGATTCTTCAGGGAAAAAATGTACAGAATCTTGGTGCAAAGACACAACGTACCAGTCAGTGTTTGTTTTATCAGAGGAGAAGGATGAATGTATTTTTGCAACCGAGGTGGGTCAAAGTCTTCCAGTTATCTCAGGAAACTAGTCCTTCCAGTCATAACATTCTGGCCTAAATTTTCAAAACTAAACATGTGCATGTTTCTTTTTGATTTCCAGGTGTAACGCCACAACAGAGCTGTAGCTCATCTTGTTCTACAGGAGGTTTTACTCCAGTAATGCTGCTCAAACCAGAGGGAAGGTTTCCTCCATGTGACTGCTGCTGTGAAGCTTATGTTGAAGGTGATATTCAGAATGAGCGGGTTCTCAACTGAAGTAAACACAGTGACTGCAGGAAAGACGTTGGGCCATACTGGCTCGGACTCTAAAGTATGTTTCCCAGGAATGTGCCAGGTGGACTTGCTGCACTACCTGTAGGGACAGTTTTACCTCATTGCACTATGATGAGTATTTTTAATGTATTTAACACACAATTGAATCGAATAACGTGTATGCATATGCACTGACTGCAGTGTGTGTCTGGAGAAACACTGCCAATAAATATTTTTGTTACTGATTTGTTTGTATTTCTTTTATTTAAATGGTATTTGTGATCAACTTTTTTGTGTTTTATTTCTCGCGTGTGTGATGTTTGATGTAATTTAATACTTTTTTCATTGTGCAGATTTGTTTATTGTAAATAAGGCACTTCGGGTCTATATGACTGGTTTGTGTTGTAAATGTATTTAAATTCGCTGTTAAACCTTACATGAATTATATTGTAATTGTTGTCCATAAAGAAAATCACCTTAATATTTTTCCAAATAAACTCTGTATTAATTATGAATCTTGTCACATATTACTGAGTTAATTGCTAGCTAACTGTAGTTTGTTCTCTATGTTGGTCAGTTTCAACTCTGTATGCCCCAACTAGCTGTGGAAGAAAACAACGTTCATTATATGGCAAACATATTTCATTTTCCTCTTTGTATCTCACTTAGACAAAAACATACACCCCTGTAATCACAAATTACAGCCTTCATTTTTATGGCAGGATGTTTTAGGGACCCAAAGCACTTTCAACAAAAACATGAGAACCCACTTTTTGTAAATGGTTTAGTAAAAGTGTTTGTTTGGTCCAACATTTTATGTTTAAGTTGTAGCCAAGCTCATTAAGTCACCTAAATATTGTAAAGTAAAAAGAAACACTGACCTGGAGATTTAATTGATTAAAGATGAAATGTCAGGCAGTACCAGCCGTAACTTTCACTATTCAGAACAACCTGTGAACCAATCTAAATGTGTAAAGGTTACATTTAGACCCCACCCCAACTCAGATAACAACTGGATTTCACTAAGAGGTGATTTTACAGTTAATAGGACATCTAATTTTTAACTGTGATATGAGGAAACATGAGCAAAGAAAAATGTGTTCAGAGCAAAGCAAACACTCCCCTGCTTGTCCAATAATAATTTAACCTTAAAATAAATTAATAATCCTAATCTGTTTTTTTTATGCCTATTATTTCACAGGGTAGCAGGGAGCTTTTGAATGAGAAGACAGTAACTGGACAGCAGAGCTGTGCAGGAAGAATAAAGTAAAATGTATTTGTACTGTTGGACAGTTGCTTTCACATACCACGCTAAGCTTTTAACGTAACTTTTTTCACCCACACAATTGGATTTCGCTGAGTTGGAAAATATCAGGAGACAGGCACCTCTTTTGTTTCTTGATTCACAGTCCCGTGACACTGCTCAGCCAGCAGCAAATATCTTTCATTAAATCTTTTTCTGTTAAATGGTTATAGTGATGTGATTGGTTTGCAAAAAAATCACTTGATGCATATGTTACTGCCATGTCTCATTTAAGAACATAAAAGGTTTTTCATAGTTTCAAGTTTTCTAGTTTTTCATAGTTTCTTTTTTTTTTCAAAACATTCTGAATAGCATCAATATCTTTGGTATGGCATCAGTATCAAATTGTTATTAGTGCAGTTAAATCAAATATAGGGTGCTTGTTGTCCAGTGAACATTTATAAGTTTAGGTTCACATTCGTAGCCTTAATGCATTGAGTTAATCTTTGAAGAAAGTGTTATTTTCTAATTATATCTATTAATGCATTTGTGGTGTTTAGCAAGGTGCTCATGTGCGGACGCTTGGCAGAGACTTTTATCCAACACATTTTCTTTACTTTTTCAACACATTATCAGTACTTGTGTTCCCTGGGATTGAACCCACAACCTTTGCGCTGCTACCAATGCTCTACCAGTTGAGCTACAGGAACACTGTGGTATTTCAATAAAACATCTAAATCTATCAATAAAGAGAAACATTTGTCATTTAAAATAGGTCAGCAGCACCTTGACCTGAGGGTATGTGCAAAATTTGGGACCAACTTACTAGTCAGAAAGTATAATGAAAAGCTTAAATCTGTATAGCTGTTAATTAATTTATTCATAATCTTCCATATCTTTACATGCCTTGGGTCTGATCTTAACATAGTCATACTGTGAGCCAACCACTTTGAATTTCGTTTGAAACCTAGTCCCTTCATTAAAAATAAACACAGTCAGTTTTGATGAATCTGTTTACTTTGGAGGTTTGTTTTCCTAAAATCAAATTTAATGAGGAGTACATCAGAATAAACATTGGACTTTGCTTTATTTGTTTCATTTGGCACTAAACTTCATTTACATGACAAGATGAGAATTTCAGATTTCAATTTGGTATTTTTAAAGTGTTTTCTACTTCACACACAGCTCGTCACAGATTATCATCCTTCTTTCTGTACTTCTATCTTACTTCTACTTGGTGCAGTCCCTATTAAGATATTTTCTGCTGCCAAACCCTTGAATGACAAGTTACATTTTGGCAGATTGTGGTGAAAGTGGAACACAAACATCAGAAAAGGGATTTCACCACAGGAATGTCCCACCCTTTGTTCAGGCGTAGTAGTCACCTGTCAGCCCTCACAATGTAGGGGCGCCCCCTTACAACTCATGCAACCTGGGACCTCAGACCTCATTTGCTCTGGCAGAGAAGAGATTCGCAATCTTGCAAGGGGAACAAAACAGTTTTATCTAGGACAATTGTAAACAAACAAAAAGTCAGTGGGTGTATGAGCCTCAGTGGGTGTATGAGAAATTAAAATGAATGGACGCGACATCTGGGAATTGAGAAAACATCCTCATCTTTAACTGTTGAAGCCATTTATGATTGTGTTGCTTTTGTGAATTTACAAACACATTAATTAATCACACTTAACATACCAAATGATGGTTGTAAATTTGAAATTGACTGTTGAGTCTCTAATCAAATGGAATTGAATGAACCATTTTCAGGATTGGTGTGTACTTCTGTATAGTGTGATGAGTTAATTGGTAGGAAGTAAAATGTTTTTGTTATGTTAAGCTGAAAAGAATGCACAATAAATCCAGGATCAAATACTAATGGTTGGAAAACTTCCCTAAAACTGAGTTTTGCCCCAATTTGGTAGAAATTGGGTTGAAAATGACATATCAATTTAAATATATTTGTGATTGTGGGGCAATATAAGAAAAATAAAGAAGTGTCTATAATAATGTTAAGAAAATGTAAATAATCAAATTTATTACGTGTCTCAGTCACTATTCTGAAGACAAAAGAAACATTTGGTTGTCCATTTGAGGAGCACAACATCTGACATATGCATTGACACAGCGTTTCACCAAATGGACCTGTGATTTATATTTAAATCAGCAGAACTATTTCAAGTGGGTTGTGTTTTTGCTCTCAACTATGTTTTCACAGGCCTTCATTTGGTAAGTCTGATGAAACCATTTATTTATTTTAAACATTACACAGGTAGATTTGGGGGACACATTGTGACCTTTTCCATTTTGTCCCAAAAGTGCCCCTTGACATTGCCCAGGAGAGACCACCCAGCCAAGTCAGGAAAACACAGTGCACCTCGAGCCCTAGAGATCATCAATCACTCTCACTCTCAAGGAACCTAAAGACCTCTTGACTGATGTGAACTCTTTTCCAAAATAGCATCAATGATCTAGAAAGGGTGGCATCTTTGTTTTTAAAACATACAGAAAGGTCTGTTATTGTCACAGCAGAAAAAAACAGCCTTGGGGGATTTGATAGCTTCAAAACAAATTAATTTGTTAAAGCAGCTGATTTTACCAAATGAATTAAATTTTAACAAATGAATGCACTTTTTAAATGAGATTTCTTCATTACAATTTTAGGACTTTTTGACAGACCTAAAAAGGGAAACACTGGGTAAAGTTTATTATTAACATATGCTGTATCTTCTCTATGTTTTTCAATCCCTGGTTCTTTTTTCCCCAGTGATCCTCTTGTTTAAAAGAGGTCTTGGAAGACTCATCGTGGCCAATGGCCAAATAAGCTTGATGCCAAAACCCTGTGGGATATAAACCAAGTTAATGATGCGTGTATGCCAGGCATTTTGGTCCAATTCAAGTGTATTCATATACATTCAAACATAAATTGCATTATACAGCATCCCAAACGTTATTGCTCATTGCCACTACTTGCTGCAGCTTTTAATCTTCTACCATAGTTAGTAATATTATGCATGATCTTTCCAAAAACACACAGGGCCTCTATAATGAGACAGCCACTTCTGACAGTTGTTGTGTGGTAACATGGTGATTACTTCCTCAACATCGTGGGAACTGCCTGTGGAAGACAATGATTGAATTCACAATGGTGCATACAATGGCCACCTTTGGGAGAAATCATATCCCACGGCATGTTGGGAAAGAGGAGCAATAGCAGCAGATGTTGTGAAGACTACAAGCGACAGATGCTTCTAAAGCTAGCATTCAGACAGCTCAAGTCAAGCACACATCTCAAGCCCAACATAAAAAAGAATTAAAGAAGGGACACGCAGAACAAATAATAGCAGAGGAGATTTTCCTTGAAAAGACAAGACAGCAGTAAATTGTGTGGGGATTGATGTTTGTGTACCTATAATTGTTTCTGATTGTTCAACAAGTTCTTTGTGAACATCTCAGGGCACTGAAATGTTTGTTAAAATAATGCTGTTGTGAAAACGACATACATTTGTGGTCACACAGGGACCCTGATATGTCTTTGCATTACGTAACAATATATTGCAGTAAACGCCCATTTATCTGGACAAAATCATACAGAAATTGGTGTTTGTTTTCATATTTCAAATGTTAAAAAAAATCTAAAAACATAATACTGTGTAAAATGAAGATAAAATTATTGTGATTATTACAGATTAGTGTGGCATGTCCATTTAGTGAATTATATGAATTACACATATTCTGGGACCACTGTATTTATACTGCTGATAAATACTCTGCACTGCAAAGCAATGTGAATAACAACAAGGAGCCTAAAATTGGCTTAGGTAACCTTTGCTAACCTTTGCTAATCTGTTGTATTTTGGGTCGTGTTCACGTGGACTGAGTAGCATCTCCATTTGCACATTTTCATAAATCAAGACCAATGATGACTTTAAGAGTTGATTACTATGAGTACACCAGTGCAGAATGTCCTGCCGTGTTTGTCTTCCGTCTTTTTTCCTCCCTCTTGTGTTTCGTTCTTGGGTTTAGCCCCTTATCTCTGGCGTGCGTTGCAAATGCGCTATTGCCATGCCAGAAACCCGGGTTCGAGACCCGACCCTGACAGAATGTTGCAGCCAGTATGGAACCCAGAAACGCAATGGAAGGTAAGGATGCCAACACCCTTCAATGGTGATCCTCACACTTGTTGGGCCTTTCTGGTGGAATGCTCCAGGGTGTTTGAACTACAGCCCTGGAATTTTCGTCAGACACCATCAAGGTTGGCTACACTTTCCTCCTCCTCATGGGCAACGCTTTGTCCTGGGCTACGGCCCTGTGGATGGCTGAAGCTCTTGCTGCAAGTCTTACGCTGCTTTTGTGGAGGATTTCTTACTGTTATTTGGGCACATTCCTGGTTACTTGGATCCAGAGTCCCTTCTCAGTTGACCTGTGCCAGCGCCCGCTCTGTCCAGTCAATCTGTCCCAAAGCCCGCTCTGTCCAGTCAGCCTGTCCCAGAGCCCACTCTCTTCAGTCAGCCTGTCCCAGAGCCCGCTCTGTCCAGTCAGCAAGTCGGAGCCCAGTCTGGGAGAAGCCAGGGCAGAGCCCC
The DNA here is from genome assembly GCA_036877545.1 of Yasuhikotakia modesta. Lineage (NCBI taxonomy): Eukaryota > Metazoa > Chordata > Actinopteri > Cypriniformes > Botiidae > Yasuhikotakia > Yasuhikotakia modesta. The sequence goes on from JBAJNP010002703.1 coordinate 10,203, forward strand.
CTCCGGACACCTCTGTTTCAGAGTCCTATCCAGGGTCCAGAGCAGTGGAGCCAGTGTCCAGTCCACGGTCCGAGCTGGGGTCCAGTCTGGCGGAGCTGGGGTCAGAGTTCAAGCCAGGATCCAGTCCGGCGAAGCTGGGGTCCGAGCCAGGGCCCGGTCCAGTCCAGCAGAGCCGGGGTCCGAGCCCAGTCCAGGGTCCGAGTCCAAGCCCAGTCCAGGGACCAGTCCGGCGGAGCCGGGTTCTGAACCAAAGTCAAGTCCAGGGTCCGAGCCGGTGTCCAGGCTGGTGGAGCCGGGGCACGAGTCCAGGTCCCTGTCCAGTCTGGCGGAGACGGAACCCAGATCCAGTCTAGCGGGGTCCAGTCTGCAGTCCATTTTTTTGCCTTTTTTTAATGATTCAGTGATTGAGATTCAGCTGTTCTGGGGTGCGTTTCCCAAACAACGACATAGCTCGCTGCTTAACCACCGTAGTACGATGCATCACCTGAGAAACTAACTATCTACTCGCAACTGTTTCCCGAAAACATCAGATTCAGTGTCGCAGATCCATCGTTTGAACCACGTAGCTTGTCTCTGTCATTGTGACGTTCATTTTCTTCTTCTTTAATTTAATGATGGACTGGTGCCATGAGCTCATACCACTACATAATGCAAATTCTTTACTTTTCATATTTAACATGCTTTTGTAGTAACAGTGCGTGACATAAGAGCCATTTAAAGGATGAATAGAGACATAGAAACATTTATTCTCCCCACATTAAAAAATCAAGTACAAGTTAAAAAATATTATCTCTTATACTTTCGTATAAATACATTTTTATATGTTTTTTCACTAAAAGTGTTAATAGAAGGTGGATGCTATTTACACTGTTAAAATATCTGGATTTTCTGCTATTTATATTACTTTTTGAAAATAGTGGCAATTATCTGCACCTCAATTATAGTACTACATTATGAAACAGTGTACAATAATGTATTACGTGCAAATGATAATTTAATTTCAAATGGATGCCACCTTTCTCGGGACAATATAAGCACTCCCTACACCTACTCTAACCACACCCGATACTTTCTTTTGCTTATGTCCTTCATTTTTATTAACACGCATTTTCAATATGACATGACTTTTGTCAAGGGAGAATTAAGTAAGTTTAGCAAAAGGTGGTTTTGAACTCGGGTCAACCACATCAAAAATGCCATTAAGAAACACTTTACCATCCGCACCACTAGAGCAGTTGCGTGGTTAGTTTGTAGTGTTGACTAGTCCAGTTTCCACCTTGGTGAGTGAAGTTAATGTAAATAGCCTCTGCCAATATGATGCCAATAGACACCCTGCATGAATATTAATACATCAGCACATTTAAAATAAAGAAATTTGCGGTTTTGAAAAGATTGTAATTACTGTTGTACACACCTGTTGTTTATTTTGCACAAGATTATTTCCTATTTAATCCCCTTGCCATTTTTACTGAGTTGGATGCAGTAATACTACACCATTCTTGTTGAAATTGTATTCTTGAAGCTTCTTTGTGGCAATCTAGTTATGGCTTCTATTTGGTTGTCAAGAAAGGGTATAGCAGTGCAGTTTTTTTAAGACAGCATTAAACGTGATGTGTGGGAATGGACAAGTAGACTGACGCCTGATGTGACCACAAACATTGAATGCTCTGCTCTCTTCACATGATAATCATTTTCATTGCCAGATGGGGAAAGCTGAGGTTTGTAACTCTTAGGACAATGTATGACAATTTTTCAGGGTCAGGGACAAAGAAGGGAAGCCAGATAGCAGGCTCTTGCACAACACTTGCATGAACCGGGTGGAAGTGAGAGCTTTGTGTTTACAGAAAATGGCCATACAGCAACATCTTGCTGTGATCCTCTTTACACACATTTTGTTTTAATTATTTTTGTGCTTATGAATAAATATTTAAGTGGAACAAAGCCATAACAGGAGGATAATGGGATAGGGCAGTGGGATGGCTCTTGGCCACAGAGCATCAACCAAGCTCAAGTTTAGACAAAGAATACACACATCATTTGCAGACCTTAGCAACATTTACACTTATATTTGAAATCAAGGTGGCTTTCCTTACAATTGATTGACATAAATGCACACACTGAAATATGGGTGAATAGAATTCACAAGATATGCATGAGTTTTGGCTTTCCAAAACTCACTGAGCAACATACTTAGCATTTGAAAGATCGTTAGACATCCTCCCAAGTGAAGGCTGTTTAGAAAGGTTAGTAGCATAATCCAAAGATTCTTAAATTTTTTCAGTCCACATGCTTTACTCAGTATCACTGCATGTATCCTTTACAAAGAATGCAATCCCATAATGCACAGTGACAAGCTTAGTGGAAAAAAAATCAATCTAAGTTGGTAAACTAAAAATGTTTAAAGGTCCATTAAAAATAGTTTAACCTAATTAGTAATTGATTATGCAATTACTTGAGCAATTTGTTGTGTGTGATATGTATTTCTACTCTTATATTAGAGCAAAATACTCAAATAAAATCCATTGCACTTGTGAGGAATTTGTATGACATTGTTTATAGTTTTATTGAAGTTTATGCAGAGTGATTCAAATCAGTCAAGTTCTAGGCAAGTTTTGTAACAGAATTTGCTCTAGGTCCTTTGGTATCTCCTAACATCCTCTGTGTCCACATTCATGTGTGTGTTAGGGTTTTGGCTAGTAAAAGTGAAGACCTTTGGCTCCAGACTGCCTGTTCCAGAGTCCAGCCCACAGCATTGCGACAAACAGATGGTGAACACCGCCCAATAATAGGATGACTAGCATTGCACCATCCTTGCCCTGGTAACTGCTGGGCTGTGCTGGCATTTTCTCATCTGTAACCCCCTCCTCAACAGTGATGGCACCCTCTGACACTCTTATTCCTCAAGTATGTAAATAAGCTGACAGAGAAGAACTGCTTTCATCTAAATATGAATAGAATGAGAAGAGGCCGCTCACAGGGAGACAGGGGCTGATCCTCACTCCTCCAAACAGACTTCATTATGAAAACATTAGACTTAGACAAGACACAATTAAACTGATTAAAACAGTAAGAATGATACTCCAAAATGTTTTCTATCTGTTTGTTTATATTATTGACTTTATTGAATGTGATTGTTTATGAATTCAAAAAACATTGGTTGTAAAGGTTACATGTGGCCATATAGACAGTACAGTTTATTAAGCTATGTTTGTTCCTTACATTTTGATCAGTTTAATGTTGGAAATTTGTTACACTGAGTGGCTTTTTTAACTGATATCAAATGAAAAAAGAAAGTATGGTATTCTCAAACAGTATATATAGGTATTCATATTTAAATATCCAATGTTTGAACACCCTGTTACGATGTGACAATTGTAATTGACAAATGTGACAAAATAGCTGTAATGCTTCAGAGAAGTAATTTGAATTTTGGGCCTCTTTTGAAAGCTCTGTTTCATAGATAAGTGTTCCACCCCTTACCAGGCAAACAGCAATGCTTCCTCTTGTGGTAAAATAACACAGAGTTGCTGATTAAGATGAGTTTTGCTGAGGAGTGATAGCAGACAACTAGTGTTAGTACAGCAGGAAACTCTGCCTGCTTCCTCCCTGGAGTCCTAGAAACAGTGAAAATGAAGCGGTTGATTTGTGTATAGATTAGAAGATCATCGCTTACGTAGGGGTCATTTTACACCTAAACAGAATGTAAGTCTTTTCTTTCCACTTAATTATGCTAAATTCAAGTGATCGGTATGCTGAAAGACCGTTGACAGATGCTGCACCTATTGATACACTGGACATCTATAGAATAAGCAATGATGTCTGCATACATTGCTTCATTAGAATGAAGCAATGTATGTAGAATGCTGATAAAACAAAATATTAAGCACTGTAGGTCCTATGGCAATTGTTAGTGACTTTCTCTTTATCTTGTTAGAGATTTTTATCTTCTCCAGTCCTGAGGGCAGAAACGATTTTGTGATGATGTAGTTAGCTGACTGTTATTTTTTCTTCAGTAATCGTTTTTGAAATTGCATCTCTGTCTCATTGTCTTTATTCACCATATCTGGTCTACAGGTCTTTAACTGTAAATGTCCTACACAAGTCTGCAATGTTAAGATGTTCTAGTGGTTGCTTACTGACTTAAGTTAAAAAAAAGCCTTAGATATGGCATGGACCCCCCTTATGATACATCTGTGTATGTTTTTGCCCATTTACTGGCTACCAACAATTGTGAGTCTGATCGCATAGAAATGTTTAAAACATTTCTCCTCAATAATCTGTGTGATTTGAGACATCATTTGTGTTTGTATTACAAACAGTGCAGGATGAAGCTTGACACCTAACCTTATACAAAGCAACAATGCAAAAAATTTGCAATACAAAAACTATACTACCTTAGAAATCATCAATAATTAGTTACCGAATGTAGAAGCTGTCAACTTCTCTTTAGTCTGTTTATTTTCTGGCCTCTAGTGGCCGCTTTTAGGCCTGCTTTTTGTTAGCTAATGGTATTATCTGTGCCAGCTGTCTGCCTTGTTATTGTGTGTCTGTTTAAACAGTGTCCATTCTATTGTCAGTTGTACGTTCCCAAGACAGAGTGTTTAATTGTTTATTTCTAGTATTTTTCCAGGAAAACTCCCTGTGGTTTTGTTTGCTGTTTTGTTTCCTACTTTGTCTTTAGATAATTTTTTGGGATCAATAAACTTCTTTGGACGGCAGTTAAGTGTTTCATCGCAGGGTTTTGTTGTCATCTCAGTGGCCCAAGTGTTAGCGTGTTCTCACTCCACGCAGGAGACCTGGGTTCTAGTCCTGCCTCTTGATAGAAGCACAGGACCTTTTGGTTAGCAACATGCTTTCTGTGAAAACTTTCTCCATGTGGCCAAAACAAACAGAGGTACTGTAACAAACCAACAGTGTCACAGCAGATCAAGCGGACATGTTCTCCAGCATGGGTGTCTGCTCTTGAAGACCTCTGCTCACTGTCAGGACAGATGAGTGTTAAAACTTCCCTAGGTCCAACCATTGCCACTGACAACGCTTTTCTGTCTGCCCTGCCAAATATGCATGGGACCTAGAGTAAGTCGACAGGAAAGGGAGCCTTGCATGCCCTGATTTGTGAAATTTAATTTGTTCACGAACGAGTCTGAGTCAGAGGTCAGTCGGTGGGAGAGCGACCTGCTGGTAGGTTGAACGTTCAAAGGGGGCTAATGAGAGCGAACAACAGCAGCCGGATTACATGGGCTCATTTGTTGGCTGGAATCAATGCTGGTTGCCAGGACTCAAATTTTCACCTAAACTCCACAGCATCGGGTTGACGGAGGACTCACTGAACGTCACACATGTGCTCTTTTAGCACAAGCCTAACATACTTTGCACTCGTTGCATGCATGGCAGCTTATGCCGCAGCAGGTGTCATTGTTTTTCAGCTCTTTCCACTCAAGCTCTTTTATTCATTTCAGCTCTTTCTCCACACTTTAATTAAAAAAGATAAAATTATATTTTTATAAAATTATAACAGGAAAATAACTATAAAATTATGAAATAACATAATTGTTGTATACATATAACATAATATGTATAACATAAAAGTTGAAAAAAGTATAAAAGAGTTTAAAATAACAGTTTTTACAATTGCTTTTTTTGCATAATGCATAATTTGTTTCTGTTAGAGACAGGGTTGGGGTTAGTTATATTGTTTATAACTAGCTGTGCATTACAACAATACAAGTCTGTGAAAACAGATAAGTAAATGTGGTTGTGTAGGTCTGCTTAACCATATACTAGGGACAAATTTGTACCCAAAAATGAGCAAAACCTGACAAATTAGAGCAAAAACATTTTATTATTAATTATTAATATTTCTAGTTATTGTTTAAATAAAATACAGCAAAAACGTTTTTTGTCCCATGTAAAAATGCAAATGTCCCCATTTAGTAAACAAGTGCATTTGTTTGTGTGTGTGTGTAAATTTGTTCCAATGTAACGTTTGTGATATTGTTCGGCCTAAAGAGGTCTGGCTAAAAATTTTACTGAGGAAGTACATCAGGACCTAGAGGAAGCCCATGCCAGTATCCGCCCTCTATCTGTTGCACATGAAAGGGGAAAAAGAAACGCTAATGTAAACAGGGCATAGCCATAAACTGTCTGATTGAATCTGACACAATGTAGAGAGTGTTTACCTTTTCATTCGTGTATATTGATTGATTTTTATTTGCTTTTATAACATCATTCGTTTTGTCCTGTCATCATTGTCTGTCATCCTGTCATCAACTATCATTGTCTGAAACAAATGTTTATAAATTAGACAATCAGTGAGCAAAGCGGTGACCTTAAAATCAGATAGACTCTATCTGGGCTTTCAGATGTCTCACTGTTGGTAGTGTACAGCAGGCCACAATGTGTGCCACAATTGTCAGAAGGGTTAAAAAACATTCTAAATTACTGGGTAAGAGCGAAAGAGTAAAAACAGTTTTGAAATGCACCAAATGAGGAACAAAAGTAAACTTTAATATAACTTTTATATAATATAGTGGTGCATTTAGTAGCCATCTCTGTTACTTTACTGAAAACTCCATTAATGGCTTTACTGTTACTAGAAGACAAGCAGTTTTAATGCACAGTTCTACTCTGCTAATAATTTTGACAAATTAAATAAAACCATAAAATATTTTATTAGATAAATAATATTAATTTTCCATCTTCTAATGCATATGGCATTTTAATGCTCAAAACGTGATTTGTTCTGTTAAAACCCTCTCACTGTAATTTCAAGCTGTCACAATGGTTTCACACTTATGGTCTACAGGTGAATTTTTATTGCAGCTATATTCCAGGATATCTGCAGAAGAACAGATTAGGAATTAGTTTAATTCCAGCTGTGTTCCAAAAATCTGATTAGAAATGTTTTTTTTTATATAATTTTACTGCACTAAAACGTAATCTGCTGAAAAGATTTAAACAATGTAAAACAGAATTTGGGAGCACTATACTCTTGATTGTAGCATAATAAATAATAAAAGGTGTAAAACATGAATTAGATTAAGTAGCTAAGTGTCATGTAGTCATTTGTGAATTTTAAATTCTGCAAAGATTTCTGTGGGCACACATTCTGTAATGGTATGGATGCAAGATAACAGCACCTAAAATCAAGAACTAGCGGATGACCTAATTGTTCTAGGAAGATGTAAGGTCAGAGGCAGATTCCTAAAAAGCCATTAGAAACAGCTAAATACTGACCTGGTTATTTAAGATTATTTTCCTTAACAAAAGCATACCAAACACTTTGGGTCTATCAACGTTACAGTGACCTTAACATGGTGTTGTCCATTAGAGGAGGGTCTGTCCAAATTATTAGTCAGGAACAAGACAGTTTCCTTGGAATCTGTACCCATTTCCTATTTGACAGTGCAAAGAATGAGCCTTTCCTTACTGTGGCCATTTCCCCTCATATCCTGAGACCACCCTTTCCATTCAGACCTGTTACTGACTTAACTGTTTCAGCACCCACAATTGACTTCATGACATACAAGCAGCCTGATATATGGGACATTCTTGCTTTTTTCTCATCTCACTCCACAATCTTCATATTGTAAGATGCTATGCCCATAAAGTTCTTATTTGTTTAATTTAAAACAAAAAACGTGTCAATCTGTTCTGTGCTTTGTCAAGCTGCATACGAGCTGTATATGTCTTGTGTGAATGACTCCCTTATTCTGTGCTGCTTTCACGAGACGCCCCATTCAGCCTAACCGCCAGAGGGAGCCCTCAAGTGCTCCCTCTACTTCCAGGTCATGTTCATTTCCTGTTTGGGACTATTTAAGCCATGTGCTTGATGTTTTTCTGGATTGTTTGTTTGCGTATGATTAGCTCTGGTTATCATTTCTGCTTCTTGGATTTACTCCTTGGATTGTTTGCCTGGTTTGGACTGTCTTTTGTGTTTGACCATTGCCTGCCTATCGTTACTGATTGTTTGCTGCCTGCCAAGGCCATTGCCTGTGCTTCAACATTGTTTCTAATAAACTCTGCAAATGGATTCTTACAGCACCTCTGCCTCAGCTCTTTTACAGCTGCCTGTTTGATCAAAGATGAAGTGTAGTTTGATGTGTTGCTATAGCAGCAGCCAGGTCAATGCTGACTGTGGTGGTAAAAACAAAAAAAATTCTTTTGCCATTTATAGGTCGGAGGCATTAATAACTTGGCTTATTTTAGTAGGCTTTTTTTTATAGTTAATTGCGCTAAATTAATGATAAATGTATATTTTGGAACTGGCTTGGACAAAAAGTACAAAAAACTTTGAGTAATTGCCAAAGTGAGGCATGATGGGGGAAACCTTTTGGGATATGACCGACACTCAGTGGTCAGTTTGATCAAGCCAGATCATTGGGTTTATAAAGTGGAAAGTTTAATGAAGTAGCCAGCAATGGAATACTGGGGACAGTTCTCAGTGCACAGATGGCTCTTTGTAACTCCTGACACCTGCCAGCTGCCTGCTCTTCAAAATGATGGTGCTGGGGGGAGAGGGGACACCCTCTCCTCTAAGCTGCCTACAGTGGCTGAGGTTGACCCCCTAACCCCTGGTGTCAGACAGGGCCAGTGAATGTTTTCTCTCCTCTCAGTGGGTCTTCAGCTCTTTTCTATGGTCTCTCAATCCATGCAGTGGTCTGCAGTCTGCCTGTTTTGGCAGCCCTTTACAAATGTGCTAGGCATTAAATGAATTATCAGTCCTGTTAAAGGTAATATTAATACTGTAACAAGCATACTATAACACATTGTTGTTTAATAATATTAAAAGAATGATTCCCTTTCGTGATGCTGATTGGTCAATACAGCTTTCCAGCTTTGTTATACAAAGATATAACAATCACTGTTGGATGTGATATATTTAAATATGGCCTCTCATATGTTATTTTCAAAGCTTCTTTCAAAACATGCAAAGTTTGCAACTTTCAAATGTAAATCTCCACAGTGCTTTACAATGATTTTACATGGGGTACATTTTCTTGTTTTTAAAAAGGTATTCGAGAAAACGGACAGCCTACTCAAAGTGAAACATAATGTTTCAGATTGTTGTGTCTGACACCCATGATGCAGAAAGATGGATTGCCTCTTGCAAGTTAAATTGGGTAATTGCACTAAATGGTACTAAATGTTTTCTTTGGCAAGTGTTTGCTTTTTGTTTAACGATATTTTCTGAGATTAAAAATTGTAAGTGGAATCGGTTAGTTGGAAATAATGTCATTGAGGAAGACATCGTTTCAGATACATGTTGTTTCAAAGAAATACTTATATAATGCTGGAATCAATGCTACTTGATGTTGCTTTCTCAAGGGTAATGGTCATAGCTCTTCATCAACCATTCATGATCTGCACAAAGAAATTCTTTAATAACAATGAAACTTCAAATTCTAGTGTTTTTCTTGCAATAATCCAGCGTTGTATTATATCCACAATTCTGAGAAATGCACAAGGCCTGCATGTCAGAACAGAATACCATGTATGTATATATTTAAATAATATTTTATTTGGAAGGAAAAAAAACTTAGAAATACTTACCACAATTGTGTGTTACCACAAAGTGTGTTACCACAATTCTTGCAAGGTCATAGGACATCAGAAAATCACAAGAAAATCAGACAACTACATGTAGTGCTTAAAAAAATCAAACATTTAAGTGATTCTTTCAGAGGACCTTTTTGCCCCAACAGTACATAAACGGTTTTGTACAAACACCTTTCTCTGTTGATATGTCAGAAAGGGTGATATCCTGTAAGATCTGGAGCCTGTAAATACTGCCTACTTGAATTACATCTTCAATAGAGAAAGGGCTGAGAGGTGAATTCAGACCAACAGCTGTCATGCCAGAGAAAACGAAAACAGTAAAATGTTGGGGTGCAACACTTAGGTTACCTTATTAAATGCCATTAAATGCAACATACAATGGTTCAGAGTTCATAAGGACATAGTTCTCCCAAACAGAATCAACATCACACCAGTCATTTCAAATTACAGAAAGAATATATAGTAATGCATGATTTTTATACACTTTCATATAGTATGTAACTTTATGGTAATGCCTGTTGATGGATATTAACAAATCTAAAAACAACTTCACAATGTTCAGCACTTTTTAAAATTTAATTGGATAAGCCATGTTTGAAGCTAAATACACACACATGTGGCTATATCTGCCACAGTATAAACGTTATACCATTTCTATCATCACACCCCCTAAGTCTAAACATAGCTAGTATTTGTAATTAAAAGCTCCTCCCTCTGACGAATTGGCTTCCAAAATGTTTAAAGCTGGACCTATCAAATAAGTACGCTTTTGTATATGATTACTGCCCCTGATGTTGCAAAATAAATATAGAAATAGATGAGGCTGTCAGGCTTCTCTTAGAAGGGGGAACATTCCATCATAGATTCCTATAGTACTGTGGTGTATAGCCAGGACCAGCTGGTGGGCTGCGAATCCCATCATCTTCTCACTGTGTAAATGAGTTCTCCAAGAGGTCAAAGGTAACACTCCTCTTCCCAGGAGTCCACCCATCCAGAACAACATTCCCTTAAAACAGGAAGAGAGGGCATTGTGCATATGTTGGGCTCACTCATAAGGGCACAGAAAAGTCAGACTGTGACATGTTAGGGAACTGGGGGTATGAACCTATAACTTTTAGGGAATGTGAAATGTGCTAGATTATGATTTCATGAGTTTTTGTGTCCTTTGGTGAGGAAAATGAGATAAAACCCACCCAATTGTGAATATACTGGATAAACCGGATATTCCCTGAAAGCAGGTAATATTTGGAGAGTGGGTAGTGTTGGTAGTGGGTAGTGAAAGTGAGCCTCTCTGAGAATAAGCCACTTTACCAAGATGTTTAGAATCTGCAGGCCCTTGTTTGGCCTCTGGTAACATCTGGTGTTTATCTTCAGCAAGATGCTGTTGTGAATTATGCAGGCAGTCTACAACTGCTGCATCACTCTTTACTTACCCCTAACTGCTCCCTTGGGGCTCTGCTCTGCTTTTTGAGTTAAAATAGTGGTTATATGGTAAAAAGTCTTGCGTCCTTTCACCAAATGCTTCATACAGTATATACTTTATACAGTATATATACACCCACACCGCACTTGAAGTATTTGTAGTAATTGGAGCATTTGATAAATTGGTCGATTTCTAGTTCAAACGTATAATCTTTTTTTTAAGATTCACATGCTGACCACTTCTCAACATCCCAACAGCACAGAAATGGAGCTATTTCTATTGTGAAGAGACAACAGGTGTTAGGCAGGTGTCCAAGTGCTTAAAAATACATTTTTCCATTGTTTTACTGCTGTTTTGTGGTTATACATTTTAGTTAAAACAGAAAACAGGTGAAGCGATGCAGTGATTTTTTGTTACCTTATCCCCAAGTGTTTATATATTCTAAGGGGGAACTTTTGTTTCATGTGATTAATGGTTTTAGTAATTTTGTTCCTGTTTTAAAAATTGTCACTTCCTGGTTGTTGACGTCAAGTAAGAAACTGGCTAGTTTGTTGTTTTTGTTTACGAATATGAGATGGGAAATGAGGATTTGAGGACAGGAGAAACACACATCGACTTTGATAAACACTTAAAATATTACTTTTTATTATTTCTAAAATGGTTTACTTTGTGTTGTGATTGGAAACCATTTTCGTTTTGTATCTTTTAAAACTGTGAGTTAATTTTATTCATATTACGTCTAAAATTTTAATTGGTATAACATGGGGTAACTACGCCCTCCTGAGGTGGATAAGAAATATGCAAAAAAAAGCTTCTATTCATGAAACTTTATTCAGTATACTGAACGCTGCACTTTTCACTAAACACACTAAAATACACTCTTGTCTATTTTTATTGGTGGATTTTGTAATCATTGACAAGGGTTAAGTACTTAATTGTACAGTATATACAATTGCATTAGACATAAACATACTGGTAAAGATTTCCAAACATTTAAAGCCAGACCGAACCATAAATATATTAGTGGCTCATGAACATGGTTATTGTAATAACCCACACTGCCTGACTGCAGGTCCTCTGGTGTGAACTTGACAGAAAACACAGAATTTGTTTGCAGATGCCTTGATATTTTATCTAATGCATATAATATGGCCCAAATAGCTTTTTTGGGCCAGTCACACCTTTGACTAGATCTATGCACTTCACAGGAAAAGTTTAAATTGTACTACACCAAGAAAGCTAAGCATCAATTTAATGAACAATTAATTAAATGCAATAGGACAGTTTATTACACCTGCCAGGGCACAACTCCTAGCTGGAGATTCCTAACTTTCTTTTTTAAGATGGTGTGTCATTTTCTATACCTGAAGTTCATCAGATCCATATAGCCAGACATCACCTCAGCTTGGGCACAGCAGACACAGACTACTACCCTTTGTAAGGAGACTTTCACAAACTTCTCTTTACCAAAGAGCAGGATGGCGTGTCCGTTGTGGCGCATACATACCTATCAGGTGTCACAGTAGCCGTCGCCCCCACACCTATTACCTGCAGTTTTTTTATTGACCTCCATGTGGCATCTGCTACAACACAATGCAAAAATACAGTTCCCATTCTCTAGGCAGTGAAAGCTGAGATGATTGGCTGGGGTCATTTTGGTATAGTTTAAACTCCATGCCCCACCCTCTGCCCCTCATTAAAAAACAAGCTGTGGCTAACATTTTCTAAACAGTGTTTATTAACTATAATTTATTGTTTTTATTTATTAGTTTTAACTGGCTAAATAATGACTGGCACTAAGTAAAATTAAAAATGTCTGTGACGATTAAACATTACCAAAAGAAAAAATACTTTACACTTTATTTTAACATACAATACAAATACAATAATCACCCATAATGAAGTTTTATAACAAAACTTGACAATCAAAATTTAAATGCAACATACAACCGTGTATGGGTTTGTCATACAATTGTAACAATCTAGAAAATAATATCAAAATTGTAACGTGTAATTAAAACGTGTTTAAAACAAATACGGAATGTCAATGCAGTTGGACTCATTTGGACTTTTTTGGTATTTTTATATGTCCTTTTTTCTGAGGCGTCGATAACTCTTTGTTGCACAAATCACAGACCCAGCAACCTGTTACAACAAAAAACTGTGTAAAAATACATATACAACAAACTTTTGGACAGTATAAATACCCTTCTGAACACTTAATATGACATTGCATTACAACATTACAGACCGGAAGAACCATATTTTTTCCTAATACTAGTTCTGAAATATTTTTAAGGTTTTCTCTCCACAGAAATCTGTTAATTACTAAATTAAATCTAGGCTAATACTAGATAGTGACCAGATGGGAAAAATGCATTACCTAAAAATAGCTATTATTTGGGCTACAATATATGACAATGAAAATATGACAGAATTGAGTTTCTTCCATTAATAGTGCATCATGCTACATTTTACAGAGTTTTGAAACAGACCTCTGCTGCTGCAGTTATGTTAGAAACAAAATGTTGTCTGTAGAAAAAGCAGGAGATGAGAAATTACGTGACCTTCTAGACTCACCCAAAGGAATAGAGTTCATGCCCACACAGAATGTGTGGAAACCACGGTCACACTTGTCACAGAACATCATCTCCTCCTCGTGGTGCGGCTGCTCACAGACGGTGCAGGTCTTGCATTCCATGCATTGCCATGGATACATTTTGATGTGGGACACCAGCTCCACACTCATATCCAAGCAGGACGGATGACCTGAACACAAAACAAGGACTCTTTCAGCATCTTTACAAACCATGCTCACAATTGCTGCAAATGACCATCCAACATTCATTCCAGTATGCTGGCACTTTTGGTAAGCATTTGAAAAAATAAACATTACCCTCTGAATTAAAGTTAAATTAAAGTTAAAATTAAAGTAAAATTAAAGTAAAATTAAAATTAAAGTTCCTCTGAGATTTAAAGTTATGATGTATAATGTTGACTCACCACTGTTTGGACACTGGGAGCAGTGGATGAGGGCTTCTGGTTTGCCTTTCTTGTTGGCCTCCTTACCCTTCTGACATATGCCACATATAGCATGGGGAAAAACCTTAGGCTGCAAGGGCAGAGTAATGCTATAAACGCCATGCTATAAACCAAGGTCATAAACACCATGTGATATTATGCTTAAATCAAACACATTGATTTTTAAAATTAAATCACACTGATTATTTGAAATAATTTGGTGTATGGCTGTACGTTTATGTCCTTATTGCAATAAAACAAGACCAAAACATGACCAACAAGGAAAAAAAACAAAAACAAACAAACATTCACACAACAATCAGGACTAAAACACAGCAAATAAAAAAATGCAATAGTTCTGTTAATCTTTTATAGCTTCTCACATTGTGCATTATAATTGTAAACACTGTAACATTTAACATGAATTAAGATCAAAAATGCTTTTCTTCAGACCTTTAAACTTTTTTTGTCTTAGCTCAGTTGGTACCACATTGCGCTAGGAGTGCAAAGGTTGTGGGTTTGATTCCCAGGGAGCACATGTACTAATAAAACAAAATCTATACCTTAAATTCACTGTAAGTCATTTTGGATAAAAGCATCTGCCAAATTAATAAATATTAAATATAGAAAAAAAAGAAAAAGACATTTAGGAGCAGCACACAACATTAAGAACATGATCTCCTTAAATGTTGTCTGGACACTTTCACTCAGTGCTCACAGTCACAAGCATCAAGAAATCCCTCTACAATCTAATTTCTTTAAAACCTTTATTCAAATATTTAACTGTAATGGTTACTCAAAATATGGACATAAACTCTAAAATACTCTATAAACTATATAAACTTATATTGAAAAGATCAGTGACAGCATTAACAAATAAAAAGGAAATGGAGGGAAGGTGGCCAAGCTACAGTTTAAAGACAGGTTCAAGATGTTAGTTGAGATACACAGTTGTTAAGAGACGAACAAATGTCTTCATTCTGCCCCAACAGGATAAACAACAGCTGAACTCAAAGAATAACATCAGTAAAAAATCCCACATAACAGGATTAAGAACATTGTGTTGTTGAACTATAAACACTTTAACAAGACACTAGAATTAAGGGGAAAAAGTCAACATGTGGTACAACGAGAAGATCAACATATACTGTACCTATTGTACAGTATTGAAATTGTGCTGTTCATAAATGAAGACATATTTAAAACACATTAAAGCACATATTTAATAAATATGCTCAACATATAACTAATGTACATTCCAAATACGTATGACATGCGTTGTGGAATATTGGCCATATTCTATATTTGTGGCATTTTTTAAACAAGTAAACAGAGCTATATATCTGTATAATACCAGCTACTCAATTACTAAAGAAAGAATAAGTTTTGTATATTTTAAATTTGCATCCATGTTCTGACCAACACATTATAAAGGAGGAAATGAATAAAACAGAAACCTACAGCTAGGCTTGAAATGGAATACTAGCTTGATATAGCTCATAAATACTGAGCAGTATATTGCAAATCACATTGTGGGACACATTCCATGCAGCTGGCTGTTACATTCTACACATTTTGCAAATGTAGCAGGTCTTTGCTTTAGTAAAGGACCTACTAAAGATGTTATGTGCAAACAGAATACCTGCATATGTTGCATAGTATGCATTTCATATACTATAGTAAATCTGGTAGTATGATAATCTGAACACAGCCTTGGACAATTTACACTGTGCATTGTAAAACCTTTATTACATTCAGCAAACTAAAACACAAGGCTTGTTTTCATGTTTGATAAAAAGGTAAAAAGCACTTCTGTTGCACAAAACACAAACCAGCTGTGGACATGCTACTCAAAATAAGTACTGTTTTTTATACTGGACATAAACCAAATTATTGTTGGTCAAAATACTATGTAAAGTTTAAACCTTTTGTTGATCCCTAGGCATTCTTTCTAACATGATATAACAACTTTCACAATTAAACCAGAGAAACTAGAAGAAACACTACTATCAACTGTAAGGTGCTGAAGCTGATCACTGACGTCACCTTTAACATGACTTCATATCAAACTATAATTTATGCAATAAAGTAATATGTCACTATCTGAGTGTACACACACTGTCTACGAACATTTGACCAGTATGAGGGGTCCATTTGTAATTTAACTGGTCTGCATATAGTGTGAGTGCTAACTATGTCGGAGAACGGAACAACTAGTCATTATTATGACAACACCTTCTATTACTACTTGGACATTAGTAATAGAAGGTATTTTTAATAAATTTGGATATATAAGTTTATAACAGGTCTGGTTCTTACCTTATTGATTAACAGAAATTGTAGTTTGCAATAAAACCTGCAAATTGCTCCAAGTCAGCGATGTCCCTAATAATTGTATGATATGTACTGTATAATCAAGTGCAAATCACTAGGCGGCATAAATTATAAATCTGTTAGGCAGTTTATTAGCAAAAGTACTTAATGACATCAGCATGCTCCGGCTCTGAACTTTAAGTTAAGTGCGAGTACAGGCCGGTGGGGACGTGGGGTTATTTGTGCAATTGTGCTCAGGCACAGTTCAGGGCATCTATGCCTAATGTGAGTACCCCCTTAAAAAAAAGAGAGAAATAACGCTAAGGTTTGTGTTTACTACCTTTTTTTCTGACCCAGTGCTATTGGACTTTATACTGACATATAATAACGATAAACGTTTGCTACATTGCTGCTGATGTGTCATTCCAGTATAATTACAGAAACACAAATCAATCCTAACTATCAAAATATTATTGATTTCATTTTTATTATTAACTATAAGCAACTAGATAATTCTAGATAATAGCTCCAAACAGAGTAATTATTTTTAGGCTCTGCTGTACTGTTTGTTGTTGTATTTCATAGTAAATTATTACAAACAGTGAGCAGGACAGGATAACAAAAAAAGTAAAATAAAGTATCTGTCATTTGTATACTATATAATAAAATATATTTTAAATTAAACTAACATATACACCAAAGCCTAACTGGGCCTAGTACATGTAAGTAGTTTGTGCTACATTTTTAGTAAAACTTAAATATTGGGGTGTTGAGTGCACTGAGTGCACGTTTAACTGTATTTAACTGTTTATATCAATTAAGCAAAAGTTAAATTAAAACTGTAATGTTTAGCAGCCAAATGAAATGGCTCACTTACCCTTCGTTTTAACTGACAGGCAGGCAGGTAAGTGGACAGAGGTAATTTAAGCTATGAAGCTATGAACAGTATTACTTTACAGTAAGATGAAACAGATAAATAATATGCATTGCACAGCTAATGGTGGTACCACAAAAAAGGTTATTGCTCCACAGATCTGTGCAGAACACAGAAACTGTCACTGGGTTTGTAGTGCTGAATAATAAATGCCACTGAAGGTCAAAAAGTTCAGTTGGCCAGTGCAGTCCCACATTATGACCACCAGGGGAAGTGTGAGTATGTGTGGGTGATGCACAGTGCACAATGCACAGATGTTTAATGGGATAAAGAAGATCTCTGCTGAAAGTGCTGAAAAAAAGAGTTGAGAAGGGGGGAAGAGAGCTGTTGGGTTATTTGAAAAAAGATCAGGGGCTTTTTTCTTCTACCTTGTACCCAGCAACAGATTTGTGTTGGATGGAGCGTGGAGTGGCATCTTTGCTCTGGGTGCCGGTTCGGTCTTTGCTCTTGACTTTGGATTGAATTCCACTGTCTTGGCTGTCTCCATCTGAAGTGTTTCCAGATGAACTGTCCTGTAAGTACATCAACAAGAAACTTCATGTTTTCTTTCTGAATACATCTAATAACTGAACTCCAATCACCTGGCACCATCCTGACACCTAATGTCTAATTTCATAATCAAAACCTGATGGATCAAATCAAGTCCTGTCTAACCTTTATTCCTGTTTTACTCTGAAACACTAAAATCCATCTGTCCCTGTTAAGCACTTCTGGTTCACTGCATTATATTGGATTTCCCTGCAGCAAACAGCAGTACTTACAGCTGCTGCTTAGTTGTGAGAATTACATTCTATATAATCCACAAACACTCAAAAATCAACAATGGAAATCAACTTACAGAGGAACCTTTATTTTTCTTGCCGTCTTCTTTGCCTTCATCATCAGAATCACCATCACTGTCTAAAGCTGGCAACTCTGGGTCTAGTGGAGGCTCATACAGTGCTGTGTTTAACGGCAGGTACCGCAGTTCATTTGGAGAATACCTACAGACACACATGACAAGATCAGTTCACAGCTGTATCCTGTATTTTCAGACACAAAAGATAAATAGAATAACTGACAGGGAAACCAGAAGCTTTGCAGAGTTTCAATCCTTACCTTTTGTAGTACTCCTGAAACTGTCCAGGGATGAGGGCAACTGGGAATTGACCTGCTTTTGTTCTTTCTGGAGGAAGAACCTTGTACTTTCCCTGAGGTACTTGAATAATCTAAGTAAAGTGAAAGAGAGATTATGAACACTAGCAACAATGGAACAATTTTTTTTCATCATGACAAACACTGAACAGTAGCTGCCTTTACAGATTCTGTATGAAAATTACAGAAACTTTACTTTTTTACTAAGAAGTTATATAGGCCTTGTTTGTTTGAAAATTAGGGCAGAAGATTTTAAGTGATATAGTCATTGTTTGGCAAGGCGTTTTGACTGGTTGCTGAGTGTTAAAAAATAAACATTGCTCACTAAAGAAAAATGAACACTGCTTTTTGCGTTTAGGTTATAAGAACACAATAAACCAAACTTACATGTGTCTGAAGATCAAAATAAGCTCTTCTCTCCTCCATGCGCTCTCGGTTGAAATTACTGTTAAATTCAGCAGCTTTTTTAGCTGCTTTCTTTATATACTCTGGCACTTTACTGGCTTCAACTTTTTGTGGATTTTGTTGCTGCATTTGCTAGAAAAAAAAAACAGAGCCAAGAGTCGCTTATATATAAAAATGAAAAATAGCATGCCATCAAGCACAAATGGCCTATGGGTGGACAAACATATCAGAAGGGGTTTGAAAAGTAAGACTTCCATATAACAGTGTCTGTAACTCACAGCACTAAGTGTGCTCACAGAGTACTCTTTAGTTATCCTCTGTCGCTCTTTCTCCTGGAGTATGACAGAGTACTCTGCATGTTTGGCTGGATACTCCTTAATCATCAGATCAATGACCTCATCACTGCGTAAAGCAGTAAGACCTACAATAGAAGAGGGGCATCAGCAACTTGACCTTACACTGCACTGTTATCAAATACCTGATGTATTAAATAAAACTGCAAGAGAAAATTACACAGTATAGATGAAGATGACAATTATTTACTGCAAAATAGTTTCAAATACATTTGAATTTTTTACACAAAATGAGATACAAATGTTACGAAAACAATGAGCTCTGGATATATAAATCAATTCTTACCTAATGTACACTGTGTTTCTGTAATAACGTTTTGCTCTCTGAGATACAGTTTCTCTTTATGAGACAGGTCTCTTCTTTCCAAATCTAGTGTCAAAAGTAACAGATCAACACATGAGTCATAATATCCTCACAATATGTTAGGTTCCACAATACTGAAATTTAGTTTATTGCTAATACCTGGATATTTGCGTTTGAATGACGTGACTCCTAAATATTCGCTGACTTGCTCTTGTAACATATAGTACTCTCCTGTGTCATCAGGAGGCCATTTATATTCTGTTAGATTTTCAGCAGGAAAATATGTTGGTCTGTAATTAAATAGCAGTGAATCAATGCACAGTCCTTACACAGTGACTTAAGATTTGTATGAATTGTAATAATAGGGATTTAATGTGTTCACCCCAGCTCATGGCTGGATGTGTCACAGCTCCTGGAACTATCCCCTGAACCCATCCTGCGCCTCTTTGGGGCTTGACTGCCATCACTGGAGTTCTCCTCGATGTCATCCTTACAGAAAAAAGCTTTAATAAAAGTCTGAGAATCTGAAGCCAACAGATCCTTTTCGGACAAGTGTTTACATATTTAATAGGCAATCCAGACAATCCAAATATCATAAATAACCAATAAACCACGCTGTCTTGTTTTAAAGGCTGTTAACAATTAACCCAAATAAATGAAGATTAAGTTTAAGATAAAGTATTTTATAATACAATATTACGTATTATATACATTTTGTATCTATGAATTATATTTTTTCTCCAGAGATGGCAATATTCTGGACGTGATCATCTATGTTTGCAGTTAATTGCTTTACCCTGCTAGCAGGCAGAGTAAATAAACAAAGACAACTATACCGAATATCATAATTATTATGGAGCCATAACCAGCTCAAATACATAATTAAATAGCTAACATGCTGCAACTCTGCTCAGTGCAACCAGATGTAGCCATAAAAACACAGAAACCTTCACAGACTGCGACCCAGGAGTGGCAGGATTGCTTTCGCACGGTCTCGGCGACACTACAGTCGCCATGTTGACGTTCATCACGCTAATGAAAGAGTGTCACTGTCCGACCGGAAACTGGAAACAAGAAAAATGTTCCGACAAAACTCTGACATCGCAGTCCTTCTAGTGAACGAACTACCGCAAGCTCGTATTATTATTAACCTTTAACAAAAATATTAAAAAGAATAAATAAAACCAAAAATAGTTTAACAATTGTGAGCCTGCTTTAAATTATGTAAGTTGCAAATAAATTGTATATAATATATTGTATATAATATAGGTATATACAAATGAGAAAATTGTATATACCTATATTAAAGTATATTAAAGTATGTTTCAATTAAAAATAATGTTTTTTTTTCAACGAATATTTTGACTATTAAAAGCAGTTAAATGGACCAAAAACGCCGTATTAAACTATATTACCATTTACGAAAATTTGCTTTTTTATAATATGGTGGCGTAATAATGTTTTTGGCGTATTTTTATTTTGTTGTTGTTTAGTTTGTTCTGAATGGGTTATGTTAATCAAAAATATTATAGTTTAAGCAAGCAAAAATACATTTTTTGCTTAAAGCATCTTAAAACATTTTGGTAAAATCAAATAAAATACAGGCATAAATGTTATGTGCGAAAATAAATATAAACAAAATAAACAAAATCCATATAGCAATATTAAAAATAAGTTTTACTATAAATTACACAAAAACAAAAAGTATAAAAAAATAAACAAAAACCAAAATGATGGTAACTTTGTGTATAATTTGATGTCATTTACATAATGCTTTTCCTGAACGCTTTTGAGGCGCGCGCGCAGTGTGTTAGTGTAACAGGAAGTGAAGTTCCAGCGCCGCTGCTGCTGCTGCTGGCTGGGGTGGGTGATTCAGACAGTGCGGCGGCTTCTGTCGGCTCCTGGCCTTTAACAATGGACAGCCGGGGAAGACGAGTGGTGGTTTGTGATAACGGAACAGGGGTACGTCCTAAAATACGACACCTGGCATGTATTTCGACTCGCTTGTCTCTTGTTCAGAGTTAAATAAGAACGAGACAGATAGAACCCGAACAGGAAGTGCTGGGACAGGTATGAGGAATGTGTGACAGTTGCATTAAATGCATTTACTTCTGAGGAAATATTACACTCTGCCTGTATCCGGTCGGTTTCGTGTTTTTTTATTTCTCACGCTTGTATTCCATTGACGTTTATTCAGCAGTCGTCCACAGTGACACCTACATATTGTTTTATTTAAGCACTGCATGACTGGGAAATACATTTCTTTTTCGTTACTTAATGATACACACAATGCGCTTCAGTCTCCAGAAAACAGAAATAGAAAAAACATTTGAACATTGACCAAACCCCGAGGGTCCATCTCTGCAGAACAAAACAGGCGTTTCTCAGTTACTGGGCGTTTTAAACAGGCATATGCGTTTTGTGTTCCGCAAACGCCCCTTTTGTGCTCCGTAGAGACAGATACTTCCATTCATGGAGATGCCAGTGTTATCCTAGCCTGGTGGCTCCTACTAGTCAAATCAACATGTTGTTTTGCTTAAGCTTATTTTTAATTGTGCTTTGGTAAAGCTTTGGTACGCAACTCATCCCCCACCATTTGTCCCATGACAATAAATGACGGGTCAAACCAAAGAGGTTATGCTAGTAGTAAGATATTTTTAATTCAGGGTCCTGTCAGTTACAAATACAGATCAATTTAATCAGATTGATTTGTTGTTGACGCAAATCTAGTTAGTTTGATGATTAAATAAGCAATCAAGTGCTAAAATAAATATTTGTTCTTTTCAAACAAATCATATCTACAAATTTTGTCTGTTTATCTCTCACTATCTCTCTCTGTCAATTCTTTAGTTTGTCAAGTGTGGCTATGCAGGATCCAACTTCCCAGAGCACATCTTTCCAGCCCTGGTGGGCAGACCCATCATCCGATCAACAGCAAAAGTGGGCAACATTGAGATTAAGGTGAGTTCCTGGTTGGACAAATGATCAACTTGGAGTTTATGTCAAGTGAAGGTGTTTTATAATGAGAAAAGCAATGTAATTATGATTTTTTCAGTTTCAACCTTTTTTAAACTGAATCTCTTTCCTCTGGTTCTTCCCCTGGTGAAATAGAATAACAAAAAAATGGTAAGTCCAGACTGTATGTGTGCTCTGTTTAACAGTTACTGCCTGCTGGGAAAGTATTGCATATTGAATACATATATAAGTATTGAAAGTATTGAGTCTCAACAAGTGCCTATATAGTTGCCTTTTAATAGTCTTTTGTTTCATTTTTATTCCTTGCTATTAAGGGCTGGGCAATATAGTTGACAATCTCTATATTCCCTTTTTGGTAGTGCTTATGTATTATCTCTGAAATGGCATAAAATGTTTAAAAAAGCCTGTCAAAATGTGTAATGTTTAATGCAGGAAGTGAAATTTAAACAATCAAGCCATCCTTTCCCATTCATTTTAGTAAATGACTACATGGAAAATATTTTATCAATTTCAAATATTTCTGTGAATCAGTTTTTAACATGTATCAACACATGGTAAAAACAGCAATGTTTACCTCTAGAGGTTGAACAAAATGTGAACACCTACAGGAATTAATATTATTTGTGTGGGCTTCCTAGAAAAAAACCCACTGTGATTATTTTTGTTTTTGAAATAATATTATGTCTATGTTGCACTAGAGAAGAGTGCAAAGCTGTTTCCCTGCTCCAACCTCTCTGAAAAAACTGGAAGATGAAGTTTTGATAGACACATGGTACAAAATTTCACTGTCTATTCCAAGAAGGTTAGAAGCTTCTAAAGGCAAATGGTGGTTTAAGACCTTGTTTTTAAAGAAATATCACCAATTTCCCTGGTGTTCACCTTTACATTTTTTGTCCAGCCTCTATATAATTATAGTTTCAAATTGATTACTTAAAACCACAGTATTTGAATCAATGAACAGTGACAAAATGTAGTCAGATATATAAGGTTAAATAAAAAGCGTGCTAAAACAATCACTATATTCACAGTATTTCATTTCACCAGCATTAATCATAATTAATATTTTGTGAATATTTTATATATATCACTCAGCCCTATTTCATGTTCTGTTTTGTTATATACATGTTTTTTGTAGCTAAATCTCAGTGGTGAATGAATCAGAGTGTCTTTCTCACATTAAGGTTCTCTAACATTCTTTCTTCTCTTTGTCTGGTTTTAAATGTTTGTTCTTACTCAGATATTTACCACAGTGCAGCATAGGAAATCTTACACTGAATTTTGTCTGGAAATGTCTTTCACAGAACATGGCAACAATTCAAAGCCGCACTAGACATTATAGGTTAAGTTCCTCCTCCTCCTTCGGTCCAAAATAGAATTTGCAGAAGTTGGCTTTGCTGTGGAGGGAAATGTTGATGTATTTGCACTCTTTGTAGCTGCCAGTCATCCTGTCTCTCTGTCTTTTGAACGACCTCCAGCACCTTGAAATAGTTTGAGGAGCAAAGAAAGAGACAATCTTAAATATTTTCCAATGTGCCATAATTTCTAATGATCAGAATTCATAATGGATTCTGATCATTAAATATTATTTCCTTAAATATCGTTACGTACAGAGATGTATTTAAAACATTTTCCAGAGAGCCATAATTTCCCATTTCAGATAAACAAAATGTTGATAAAAGCATGCAGTACCCAGGATTAGTTAGTTAGTCAGATGGATGAATTTTAGGGGCAGCATGGCTCCATTAAAACACATTGAACTACCAGACACATCCCATGTCAGTGCCAAATGGCTCCCACAGCTTTTCTTCTCCTCAGTGCATATGTTAACACCACTGCTGTCTTGCTGGTTAATTCTACTGCTTGTAAAGGCAAGCATTACTATTCTATTGCTTGTAGGGTTAGTTATTTTTCAAAGTATTAAACTCTGGCATATAACTTGTTCCACACTATTTGTGCTAAGGATGTGCATGATCATGCAGCTTGTTAAGGACAGGCATGCTGTTCGTTTTTATAAGTAACTTCAGATTTTTCCCTGGCAGATAATAAATGAACAGGAGGGATCCAAGCCCTATCTAGTGACCAAAATATCATAGAAACTTGGTTGTGCACTCTTTGTTCTGGGCTAGTAGGTAGCCACTCAGAACATCACTTTAACCCCCTAAAATGCTCTAGCAACTATTCAGAACACAGTAGCATTTACAAAGCAACACCCTGACATTGGAGATTTGATTTTGCATATAAACCTAATATGCAATATGACTTGCAGTATTACTGGGACAGAAAGAGACTGTGTACGTCTGTCTTGGCTTGTGGTTTGAACTTTGTGACAAAAACAAATGTGTATGAGGTTTTCTCTGGGGTTTAGTGTGTAACGGGAGAACCCTTTGTGAATCAACACAATTTTGTGCATGCAGACTTGCAGTTGTGTGCATGATTCCGGTTATGAATCATTTGCTGTTAGGTGTGAAGCATCTGTCTGTCCTCTGATGTCATCCTTGCAGCTGCGCTAACTGCTTGCACTCCATATGAATTACAACACAGGTTTCTCTGCCACGTTACTCCATACAGAATGTAAATTGGAAAAAGGCTGGGACATAATCCAGGACAACTGCTCATGTTCATTTAAGACATAAGCCACTGTGTTTAGCTGAACCTTGTGTGTTTTTGACATAATCTAGCATGTATTAAACAGTTTAAGCCAAATAAAAGAGATCAATAAAAAGAGAACTTAGTTGTGTTACACGCTCTATATGACAATGTGTTTTACAGTGATTAGTTGTAAAAAATGTTTTAAAAATAATTTACTGTTTATGATTAAGGGACTGTGCACACTTGAGCGGTGTTCATGTGACCAAACTTAATGTTCATTACTATGTTTATATTTACATTTAAACAAAACAAGCCTATATGATAAAAATCATATAGAATGTTTATTCTACTGGCATTAATAAGCTGTATCATCAATAATTACCGGTTTTGTCTCCCAGTCATAGCTGTGCCTTGTGCAAAAAAGTGATGTTGGGCTGTCACACCAGCACTAAATGTTGGATAAGATGTTTCCGGGATTCAGAAATGGGTTTGATTCCATATTTGTGAGCCACGATGGCTTTCATAATCTTTGATCTGATTGTTCAGGATCTGATGGTGGGAGATGAGGCAAGCGAGCTGCGCTCCATGCTGGAGGTGAACTATCCCATGGAGAACGGCATTGTCAGGAACTGGGAAGATATGAAGCACCTGTGGGATTACACTTTTGGACCGGAAAAACTCAATATAGACTCACGCAACTGCAAGATCCTTCTCACAGAACCTCCCATGAACCCCACCAAGAACCGGGAGAAGATCATAGAGGTAGGTGTGATGTAGTCAGACAGTCACATAATGCAAATTATGTATTACAACAAATGCAAGTATTACAGTGAAAACTACAGTAATACAATTGTTTGATAAAACTGTTGGATGAGTTTAAACAATACAAATGACATTACTATGATTGATAAATTCACTATTTAAATACACATTTTTTACATTTTCATATTTCATAAGTGTATGTATTTTAGATTGTGACATTATTACCATGACAATTAAACAAAAATGCTAAAAAAATGTATTAAAATATTCCTTCAAACATAAATCAAACATTTCAATTAATCCTGAAAATTCCTGAAAGTGGTTGTGAATTTGTGTGTCTTTTTTCCATCAGAATGAACAGGGTTTTTCCTGCTTTTTTAAAAATGTAACATTTAAAATGCATTTATCAAAATTGCTATTACAGCAAGTAGTGTGTTAAAGTGTGAAGGTTGTGATGGATCTATAGGAGGTTTCTGTAGACCAGCAGCTTTAGCACCTGTCTTCTCATCAAAGATAGACAACATCTAATAGCTAGTTCTTTGTAAAGAACAACCTTATATTTAGTTATTCAGTGATAATTGTTATGACAAGCATCACTTGCATCATTGTGTACACTTGGGGTCTGGGATTTAAACAAACCACATGTATTGTGCATAACAAATCTTATGCCATTTGTGGGTATAAATTATATCAATATTGTACCATTACCATAAGGCATCAGATTTTAGTGTGATGTGACTACCCAAATAAAAGACGTGCATTGAGGTAGGGTCCCAAAACAAATCTAGGGCCCAGAATATCCAAAGACTTGTGCTCTGTTAAGTTGAGCCTGTAAGCAGCCATGTAGAACACTATGGCAATTGAATAACTAAATATAAGGTTGCAACATGTTAAAAACCATATAGCTACCATAAAAGCAGTGCCCTGGTAACAACTAGTTTTGTAAGCAAATCACCAGTAACATTTTCAGACATTTCTAGAAAATATTGTTCTTTGCATTTTAATCAGTTTGTTTGAAAAAAGGATTAGGTTGTTTATGTTTTACATTATCTGTCTTTGTACCCATTGTTTGTACCCCTTTAGGTCATGTTTGAAACATACCAATTTGCAGGTGTTTACATCGCCATCCAGGCTGTGCTAACACTTTACGCTCAAGGTGAGTTACTCCAGGTGTTACTACTACAAACAAACCTATAACAAACTTCTGTGTACTCACAATTTGTACTAAACACTTGATTGTATTAATTGTTTCATTTATGTCATTGTTTGTCTTTTGGGCTACCTCCAGGCCTTCTGACAGGAGTAGTGGTGGATTCGGGTGATGGTGTCACCCACATCTGCCCTGTGTATGAGGGATTTTCTCTGCCCCATCTGACAAGACGATTGGACATTGCAGGACGAGACATTACACGCTATCTCATTAAGGTACAGCTCAGCTCTGTGCATCTCATCCCTGCATGCTTATGCATCACCTAAAAATGGTGATGCATTCTTATGGAACCTAATGTAAAGTTGACGTATATGCTTCTTATTTTGGTAATGTTAAAATGCTGTCTTATATCTAAGTTGAATATTTATGCATAACTATATATAACTATTTAATTAGTATGCAGTTCTATTTGTGGCACTACTAAATTAACATTAGCTATTTGTCTTAATATGTAACTACAATGATGGCTTAGCAAATGTGTCTAACTTTAAATGAAACACGGCACAGAATTATTCAGGTAATGAGAATGTGAGTGTTTAATTCTTTTGCCATCATGCAGCTGCTCTTGCTGCGTGGGTATGCCTTCAACCACTCTGCAGATTTTGAGACAGTGCGCATGATGAAGGAGAAGCTCTGCTATGTGGGATACAACATCGAGCAGGAACAGAAGCTGGCTCTGGAGACCACTGTACTGGTGGAGTCCTACACGGTTAGTTCTATGTGACAATATAACTGTAAGAAATGTTAAGAATTGTTTTAATGCAGAGTTCTGCATTCTGAAAAGGTGATAACAGCCTGCAGGGCAGTAGTGTACTTTTCACTGAAACATTCAAGTGTTACAGTTCAGAAATGTTGCAGTATGTGAGGCAGAAGTTTGTCTGGCAGGAGTTTGTAATATGTGGTTTTACAGATTTCCTACTGATTCACACAAGTATTCTGGGATTCCATGGCAATATGTTTTTCGGATTTAGCGTCAGGAAAATTCTTCAGTCTACACTTGGACATCCTATGAGTGAAACTGCACAAATACTCTGTTTTGATGGCAGTGGACTGATGTAACTCTGCAAAAAGGCAGTGAAATAAATGTTTACCCACAGTTACTTCATTTCTTGTTGATTTTGTTGGTTTGGCTGTGGAATTTTGCTTTCCATCCCAAACCTATTCTGTAAGATGACATACCAAAAATGGAATCAAACAAAACATGTTTTTTAAACAATGGGAGCAGTGTGGTGCTGGAGTTGACTAACTAATGTAACAATTTCCTATATGGCCGCAGTCTTTCCCCAGCTGGTAAGCTCTGGATTTCTGACCTCTGGACACTCCTCAATGGACCCTTTACATCCTCCCACGCAGTCTGTTCCTATTTTCTCAGTCATAATGGTTTACCCTTCAGACCTCAGTCCAGCCTGTCCAACAGAAACATTAAGTTATCAAGGTAGATTTGAAATTGACTTACGTGATAAGCAACTGGTTTAGTGTTGATTCAAGGTGTGGTAATATACCACAGTATTTATCAGGGAGATTGTTGTGTGTTTTATTGGCCAGATAAATGCCACACAGAGCTCTGACAGCAAACACATCTCTACAACAACTGTTAAGAGGAGACTGCGAAGTTCAGGCTCTCAGGGCTCTCTAGCCTTTCCGGGCTCCCCAGGCTCTCTAGCCTTTCCGGGCTCCCCAGGCTCTCTAGCCTTTCCGGGCTCCCCAGGCTCTCTAGCCTTTCCGGGCTCCCCAGGCTCTCTCGGGCATCTGCCCCTCCCTGGTGGTGTCTCCTGTCGCCTGCTCCGCCCTGGTGGTCGCTCCTTGGGGGAGCTATGTAATGTCAGGCCAGCAGAGGGAGCCCGAGCCCTGTGTCTGTCTGTGTGCTTCCTCTTTGGTGATCTCTTTGGTAAAGTTGCGATGTGTTGTATTGCATTTGTTCCTTGTGTTTTCCTGTGGTTTCACTATGTTTTCTGTGTCTTGTGGATTTCATGGTTTTTGGATTTGGACTGTTCATTTGGACTTTGATGTTTGCTGCCTGCCCTGACCCCTGCTTTGTTTTGGATTGCTGATTGTGGACTTGCCTTAATTGTACCTGTTTGCCTACTCTTCTGACCCTGCCTGTTGTGGAATATGCCTCATTTCAATAAACCCAGTATAACCCTGCATTTGGGTCCACCCGACATTACTGCACTCACGCCTTGCGTGACAATATCACAGTGTTGTTTAATTTCACACCAGCATAAGTTTACCATTCAATTAAACATTTTATATTCATGACTTTGCAGTATGGTTGATTTAGACTTTAAAACTGTCTGATCTCTGTGTATTCGCAGCTCCCTGATGGTCGGGTTATTAAGGTGGGCGGCGAGAGGTTTGAGGCCCCAGAAGCTCTGTTTCAGCCCCACCTCATCAATGTGGAAGGGGTTGGAGTGGCCGAGCTTCTGTTTAACACCATACAGGCAGCAGACATTGATACCAGGTGAGCTTGTGTTTAAATGGTACATTTTTTTAGATAAAGAGGGAATTCACAAAATGAAAATTCCTTCATCATTTACTTCCATTCATGTAATTCCAAACCTGTATGACTTTCTTTAATGAAATATAAAATTAAATTTTAAGCAGAATGTCCTACCATCCAATAAAAGTGTACATTAGTATTTTTTAACTATTAGTACTTAAAATTATATTAAAATATAATACTGAATATACTAAAATTACCATATAATGTAATGTTAACATCTGTTATTTAACATTTTAATAAGAATTTGGAAAAGTGTGAGTAAATGTTTTTTGTTAAGGTATTTGATCATTTTGTACAAGAAAATAAACTATGCATTAAAACATTTAAGGACAATGCTGTATTCTGTATCTTCTACCGAATTACATTCGGTATTGCCTCACTGTATGTTTTGTCTTTCTGCCTACACCTCTCCACCTCTCTCTGTCTCTCTCTCCCTCCCTCTATCTGCCTCTTTGTCTCTCTCAGGGCTGAGTTCTATAAACACATTGTTTTGTCCGGAGGATCCACCATGTATCCTGGTCTGCCCTCTCGTCTAGAGAGGGAACTCAAGCAGCTTTATCTGGAGCGGGTACTGAAGGGAGACGTCAACAAACTCTCTGTACGTTTAACCAGTCAACACACGTTAAAATGTGCTGTACATTTAAGTTCTACTTGGATTTTTTTGTTTAAAGCATTCAAATGTAGTTTTTCATGACTGTTTTCCAGTCTTTCTCTGAGTCTAGAAATAAAAACATTTTTTTCTGTATTTATGCTTTTAGTGTAAACAGCCTCTTTAGATGGGAAATAAGCAGAAGGCTTTGCTGTGCTCACGGGACACAGGCTTAAGATCAGTGGTGAAATGATCAGGGACCTTAAAAATAACTTCAGCCTCTATCACAATAAATCAAAAAGATTTGCAGAGTTACAGATGTGTTTATCTGTATCCACTGTATCAAAAGTTGCAGAAGGATGGACATGTTTTCAAAGTTTAATTAGCTTTTTATTTTGAAAAGATGAAAACTTTGTTCCCTTACAATAGGACAAATTAAATAAGTTACATGTGACATAATGCCAACTTTGCACCAGCAGGTGGGGCTCTGTTACCTACTCTTGCACTTGTTCTAGTTTTCAGCGTAAGAGCGGGCCAGTCTAGCAGTGTTAGATGTCTGGGTTACACTCAGACTTACCCAGCTGGGCTTCATCTTATTTAGAATCTGGCCATTGGCCTGGAAAGAATTTTGGAGAGCCTGAGAGCACCATGTTTTAGACCACTATATTAAATGATCAATTACAGATGGCCCTGTTCAATACAGGCGAATGCTGTGTCTGTCTGCCTGTCCCAAAACTGTGTTTCAAACAAATTTAAAACCCATTTACTTTACACCAAAGGTTCCATGAGTCTCTTTCGCCTGTTTAAAGTCTCTTCAGGGTCCGAGAGCAGGCAAACACAGACCGGCTCCAGAAGAGTTCACATACACTGTACACCTCATTATTCCCCCATTCGTGTTTGCCTCTCATCTCACAACCAGACAGTGCAGCTTTTTATATATATTAAAGAGATCCATTCAAAGGGTTTTCTGGTATGTGGGTCAGTGTCCATGCTATTTCCCTCCCCTGAAAAGTCTTGTCACGCTGTCTGTTTACTACCCCCATAGAAATTCAAAATCCGGATCGAGGACCCTCCCCGGCGCAAGCACATGGTGTTCCTGGGCGGGGCAGTGCTGGCTGACATTATGAAGGACAAAGACAACTTCTGGCTGACGCGAGAAGAATATCAAGAGAAGGGTGTACGTGTCCTGGAGAAGCTGGGAGTCACTGTCAGATAAATGCGTGCAGCCGTGCGACTGACTTATGCTTTTGTTAGTCATTCTGTTTTGTGCCACTCATTTCTGTTGTTCAGATGTGGATGTATGGCTTTGGATTTTGAAAGGTTCTGGGGATGTGTAGTAATGTTTGGTCCTCAGTTATGGCCCTGACGTACCAGTAACTTATGTCAATGTTGATCAGAATATATTAATTGCTTGCATTTGTATACTGTATGGGGGGATGCAGCGAAATCAGATTGTTTCTTCTATGCATTTAATTTGCATGTCTTCATTATACATGTCTTTATATATTAGATAAAATATTAATATTCATAGTTTTAAATTTGAAAAACCTATTGGTTTCTTTTATTGTCTTTTGATATCTAAATTCAAGCAAAAATAGGGTTACATTTTAGGTAATTTTGTTACTTAGAAGTATGTGAGTATTGAAAAAATCAGTCATTAAAACATCTGCCTTTTTTAAAATGACAGTCTTTCCTAAATTAACCTTTTTCAAATGAACATGTTTTCATGAGAATATTGTTTGATATGACAATAATTTGTAGGTGTTTCCTGTCTTTAATATTACCTTTTCTCTAATCTTTTGTAATAACAGTTTAATCAGTTGATTAATGACACCACTCAAGTGACAATGTTTGTACCATTATTTTCCTACTCAAAATTAAGTTTTTGGTTTGTTTTCTGAGATGTCTGTTTAATACAATTTTTAGATGTCCGAGTTAAAATGTCAAAGTTACTTTGGTTAACCACAGATAATATCCACAGTAAGGCAACTCCCAATCTTTTAATCACTTTCTTGCCATTGTGAATTTGAGCTGGTTAGATATACCTTTGTATAGAAATACTTAAACACATTTTAAAACATTTAGAAAAAACAGCATCACAAGAAAGGTGCAATGTGTAACACCAGAGCTCACAAACATGGTCATGACAGGCGTTATCATCACCACTGCATTACTGCACAAACTGATAGAAGCTGTAATGAATTCCTGCAGCAGCCTATTCAGCTATGTTTGCTGTAGATCAGCCTGGTGACTGAGGACATACATGCTTTATCATCTGAGGTACATTAAAAAGCAGAAACAAAATGCTTTCTTTTTGGCATGACCACAACTGAAATATAGGAAACCAAAATTGATTATAGTTATTTTGATGCCAGTGTGGTTGAGACACTATAGCCCTGTACCTTGTTTTTTAGTTATATTTGCATGTTATTGTATCATATGCTAATCCAAAATAACAACAGGGAATTACCAGTGTTTTTAAAGCATTATGATAGATTGGCCCTGTGATAAGGTAGGTTTTGATAAGGTATTTAGCAAAATTGTGTTTTAGACTTCCACATGCTTGTTTCAGCAGGCACAATGAATTGCAAACTTTGTTTTATTAGCTGTCCAATTGTTTTAATTATTGCTGTTATGTTTTTACTTAGCAGGGGCATAGAATAAAAGGATATTGTTTTGTATGGAACTGTTTTATAGTTGCCTTTTTAAATAAATCACTACAGGATCAGTACAGGCTTTAATGAAACGGGTTAGCAAATCACAATTGTGTTATTTCAAAGTATGTCTGAAATCAGTGTAATTGTTGATCTTGATAACCAACACAGTTAACTTATTGTTGAGTGTCAATGAGCACATGTATGATTACTTAATGCCATTTAATGTAAATTTTTGATTTGATTTGCTGCTTTTGTGATAGTTAATGAGAACTGCTTGTAAACTTGTTATATAGTGTGTATCTCAGAAAGAAAGCTACTTTAATGAAGAATGTTTCTATAGAAAGGAAAGAAACCCCGATTCACAATAATTAATAAGGAATTTGGACTGTCACTGGCAAACATACATCTCAGTTCTTAAAATACCTCTCTGCTCCCTTGATCAAAGCATGCCTAATCCTTTGCTTTCCCTCCGAGTCAGAAGTTACACAGATAAGAACTCTGTGTTTTCCACCTTTGACTCTGATTACACTTTGAAGGAAGTGGTGCACTTAAAATGCCTTTGTTGTTGTCTAATGATAAACATCACTGCCCGTGTGAACAAACAAAATAAAAAATTAGCATTTTCCTGACAAGAAAAGTACAAACTGGTATAAGTGCAAAACTTTTTAGAAAGTTTTCATACCATTTTTTTTTCATTTAACACAGTTTTTGTCATACTATCATCTGTCTTTCTAATTGTTCTAAATTAGGCTTTATTCAACTATTATTGTTAAGATTATGTTTTATAGCATTATTGTTAATATTATACTTGAAGTAACAGTGAGCAACTTTTTTAATGTATTAAATTTTATGCTACTATCTGCAAATGCAAAAGCAAAGTTAACATTCAGTGTTACCCAATACATTTTTTCTTTTAAAAGTGTATTAGCGTATTAATGATAATATTATCATTAATATGATTAATACATACACACACACACACACACACACACACATATATATATTAGTCTGGTAATGGGCTGTTGTTGTTATATTGTTTCCTGAACCTAAATGAAAAATGAGAAGCATCGATTTTCAGCTTTTTGATTTTCGAGTTATTTAGTTTGCCAGCCATGTGACGTCATAACTTCCGCCCTCTCTTCATCCCTCCCTTCGCAAGCCGCTGCTGCCGCTTGTGCTGTTGCTGCACAATAATCCAACATGGAGTAATCGGAGATGGGGCTCGTCGGGGCCACCCTCAGCAACACCAACGCATACTTAAACTAAGGGATTTTTCGTAACACATTGAAGCTTCGTTTTATATGCAAGTCGTGGGAAATTATTCGGAAGGTCTATTGATTTGTTTGTTTTTATAAATCCTCAAACATCAGCAACTGGTTACATCAAGTTAAAAAGAAGAGAAACCCATCTAGACGGAGACGAATAAGCGCAACACCAGTTAACGCCACAAACGCTACAACAAAACACAATTGATCTAAAAGAAATCTGAGGGATTATTGAGATATGATAAAAATGACAAACCAAACGAGTGCACCCGCTGTGGGATTTTTTTGTGGATGAAACGAGAAAAATGATTGAAGAAACACACCCAAACGAGTAAGTACCTAAAAAGAAATGTTTTCAAACATCTGTCTTTGTTCTGCACATTCGCTCATGTCAGATGTTGTAGGGCGCACGTAAGTCCGATTGCAGCAGAAGACGGTGCTGAAAAGTTTGGAAAACTGTTTTACTGCGAATTGTTGAGCGTAATTGTCACTGGACTGGGGGATCGGGCCCACGGCCAGGGTGAAGAAGGGAGGGAGGAAGATGGAGTGGGGGTGGATCGGAAATATTTTGTAAAGGGGTTTGATTTTTAAAGGCCCTTTCTTTACCATTCAGTGCGTGTACACGTCAGGTGTTGTTTTGCGCCACGAGGCGTT
The DNA here is from genome assembly GCA_036877545.1 of Yasuhikotakia modesta. Taxonomy (NCBI): domain Eukaryota; kingdom Metazoa; phylum Chordata; class Actinopteri; order Cypriniformes; family Botiidae; genus Yasuhikotakia; species Yasuhikotakia modesta. Next base: position 44,853 of record JBAJNP010002703.1, read on the forward strand.
TTTATTAGCTTTTTTCGGCTAGCCAAAATATTTTCTTTTCATGAGGAAAGCGACGCTATTTTGTGTGTTCTGTAAAGACTATTGAAGTGGTCAGGTTTGTCCGCCATTTGTCTTGTTTTGTTTTTCTGAATAGCCCTCATTTGCATACAGTGCTTCATTCATAAAAACACCATTTGACTCTGTTGGCTGGATGACAGTGAGATTAATGTAGGAGAAATGTTGCTAATGGACGTTTGCTGCTCGGGTTGTTCTGTGACTTCCTTTGGCGTAAATAATGTATTTATTTAACCTTGTACGTTTACCTAAATAATATCACATTTCAGGAACGCAGCACAGCAGACGTGCAGGTCTTTAATGTGAATTCAGTGATCTATAACTTTTGGCTTTATTCGTTCCTAGGCCTTTATTTGTATATATTATTTGCGATCTCGAGCCCACAACTTAAATTACATTTTCGGCCTGATTCTATATCCGTGATTCTATAAACTCAGATTGCACAGGTTAACAAAATTGGCGTCAAAGATGAATCGGAGTCGGTCTGCCAACTGTTGTCAAACGGAAGGGCGAAGGGCAGAGTTGTTGTTTGCGCTCATTCATAAAAGCTGTAACCTTCAGCCCGCTCCATTCATAACTGAGCCAATGATCTGATCGCTCCTGTGATAAAAGACGATTACGCCTATATATGGGAACAAAGGTTCATAACAACTATTATCAATATGGCAATTTTAAAATAATAAATATCCTATGTATATTTGGTAATACTTTACTGGTCTGCCCTTTTATTAACATTAGGTAACCATGAATTAGTACTTATGAATCTTAAACTT
>JBAJNP010002704.1:0-45670 GCA_036877545.1 Yasuhikotakia modesta
GATCACTGACACAGAGACTAACAGATAGAAAAACATGCTTCCTGGACAGTTAAATGCCACTGAGGGACACAACCGAGACCACCATGATCTGCTTTTTGCCCCTCAAGGTGTGTTGTCTTCTTTTAAAAAGCTTGTACTGTGGGTCCCTCAGAAATAAGAGTGTATAGCGCTTTAAATTTCTCAGTGGTTTCTCCCACTGAATTTCAATGGAAGACACATGGGAGTATGAGTGTAAAATGATTCTCTGTTACGATTAAGGTCAGCAGATCAGCTCCTGTGATGGGGCTGAATCAATCCCACTTTCATTTGCTTAATGTAAAGTCCATTGAGGGAACATTACACAGAGCCAGACGTAGATCACTTCAGCCAACCGGCTAGAAACTCCTCTTGGACTGCACCAAATGAGCGCTAGTGGCTGCTAACAAGTGCGTGTTAGACATGCGACAGGTTGCATTGCTTGTTGCATTGCATGTTAAATTGCTTTTAATATGTCGCAATTAAGCAACCTTAAAAGAAAACCAACAACCTAAACATTTTTCTAAATAATTTATGAAACATTTTACCATATTACACAGATCTGAAGTTTAGTTAAAGTTACCACATCCTGTTCAATGTCAGATTTGTGGAAAGTTCTGCATAATTTGGAGCAAAAGCAAGCCAATGTTTTGTACTGTGAGCACCCAGAGACACAACGACAGAGTTATGCCTGCAGTTATGCAATCTGAGAGCCTCACAGGAGAGGTCACTGAAGGTCCATGCTGACAGCGGGCGTAGATCTGTCCCAGCTACAGATGTACAGGGGTTCATAGGGCCACCACATCTAAAAACACAGTGCTAAGCAGTTTGATGAGTCAACTCACCTTCCACTCCGCTAATGCACTTCACACGATCCCGTACCTCCACGTTATATCCTTCAAAGGACATGAAGACCCCGCTGGGGTGGTACGGCTCTCTCTGGGTGTATACTTTGGAGTAACTGTGAGAAAACTCGAATCTGTCGTAGCCGTCATATTGCACCACCTTTCCGTACACCTCAAAGTACTTCTCCATCCAGCTGAAGGGCAGGAACACCTCACCGCCCTCTCTGCGACCTTTGACATTTACATCATCATTGATCAGGCAGTCGATCTCTTCGTAGCGAAGCCCCCCGACCACAGGCGGCGGCTCGGGGGGCTGCGGCAGCTGGGGGTGGCTGTCTAATTTAGGGCTGGGAGGGGGCTGGGGGTGCTGAGGGAGGAAGCGGAGAACCTTCTCGCTGGAACATCTGTTCCACAGAACCACGGTGAGCAGAGACAGGAGAGCACAGATCACTATCAAGGTCTTGTAGTGAACCCGGGCTGCCAGACAACGCATCATCACTGCTTACCTGTAAACAAAAACACACACAATTTAAATGGAGGTCACAAGATCTGCACAAAAAGATTTCATTCTACACCCGTGTTACACCCATCTGATGTTCCCTTTAAACTTTGGCAGGCAATCTGTATTCCTGTTTGAGGAAATGTATGCGTAGAAAAGTTAATCAGAGTTAAAATATTTTCCCCTACGTGAATAAACCTGAGCATTACAAAATTCAATACCTGCTGAGAGAAATGTACAGTGTATGCACAGCTGCTGTGAATTCTGAGAGCTATATGCTAAAAAAAATTACAAAAAAGTGCCTTTTTATACATGTGTTGATGAGGGTGTAAATTGCGGTGCGTCATCTAAAAAAAGTCAAACTGTTTCTGCGCTTATGAAAATGTGGATGATGATTTATGTTGGTGGCAGTGCTTCGCAGTCTATATAGAGTGTAATGCTTTATAAGAGTGATAAACAGAATATAAACAGAAATAATTCAATAATCTGTCCTCTTTAAATAGCATTCGGTTCCTGTGGTTTCTTTTTAACTGAAAGAAATCGCATTAGGTTTTTAAATGCAGCTCATAACACAAAACAGCAGCCTCACTTGCTCTTACAGCCTCACTCACTCCTCACCTGCTCCTCACAGCTTCACCCGCTCCTCACAGCCTCACGCCAATGCTCTCATTAGCAGTCCACACCACTTAAAGCTAAAACTAAGACTAAAGTCTGTGGAGAGTAAAAACGCATCAATTTTACAACAAACTCCATCCATCAACCCAAACTGTGAGTGCTCAGACTCTATATTTAACAACTGTGGCCAAAAAGAGCAAAAGGCGTGAGGAATGCTAGTGCTACGTACATGTTTGGCCTGGCCTACATTATGTATTAGGTTGAAACCTGATTTTGTGCAGTTTAACCCTGCAGATCTGAAACTCTCACTGCTATGAAAGATCAGGACAACCAATTCATTCCTGAACTCACTCCTTCCACCTAATCCTCGCTTGCACTTGTTTGCAGACCTGCACTCCATCTTTTTAATCTCCCTCCCTGTTTTGACTTTCCCGTCGTCTCCCACCCTCCGCCCATCGGAGCCCACCAGAGCAGACCGGCATCTGAAAGATAAGAAGCTCATCTCGTTTGCTGAGGCTATAAATAATTTGATCTTTTTGGCTTTTCACAGGAAAGGAGGCAGAGTTCACACGCCGTTACTCGGATCGAGGAAAGCGCCGTCTGAATCCTGGAGCAGAACGTCGGATTCTAGCCCCTCGGGTGGAGCAGCGGGAACGGGTGGGTCACCGCAGCGCATCTGTGTACAGAGATCATTTGTATTCAAATCCACTAATATGCAGGAGATGTGGCTGAGCTCTATATAATCTGAGATCAAACCAAAAACAGAAGGAACAAGGATGTAATCCTGTCTCTGAACAAGTGGCACAGCAGACTTAAAACCAGAGTACATCATGTCCAAGGAAGCATCATGGCATGTTAGATATAAGAAAATTGCTTTTGTAGAGAGGGCTTAAGCAACATATGCGGTGTGCCGTCCCCTAGCTACAGCCGTCGCATGCACAGAATATCCTTGTGGAAAGCAGCATTGAGCTGATTTATCATTAAATGCAAAAAACAGCCATTCAAAACAAGCACATCTATCTCAGTGAAACGGTCCACATCAGAATGCACTTAGCATCATCTCAGTCGTCAAGACGACCAGCTGACCACGCCCTGTCTGCATCCTCATCATGTTGATTCACGAGCTAACCTTTCATCTAATGCAGGCCGCCATCGATTTCTGCTACCTGGCTCAAGACCTCCACATCCACAGCAGTACCAGCTCTCCACACAGCTGCACACAAAATCTTACAGCACAGTGATTCGCTTACCATACGTAGGGTTCTTCAGTTAAACAGTTTTGATTGGATGAGCCACATTCTAAGCCACTGTAAAACAGATGCTAACATGTGCAAACATATCTGTGACATAAGGTTTAAGTAATTTACATTAATCCAGCAATATATGAATAAACAAAACTTTTCAATTTGTAATTCAAGTTTATCCTGATCTTTTCACCTCATACACAACGATTGGAGGAATATTTTACTGTCCTGAGCCTTTCACAGAAGATACACACACACACACACACACACACACACACACACACACACACATAAATATTTATCACCCATACATAAATATATTTAGACCACTTTACATAGCGACTGCTATCAGAACAGAAAGAGACTTTCAACTAGCATAGCACAAAATGTTTCCAGAGAAGAAATCACCTACCCTGCCTTTAATTCAATTGACTGTTTTCACAATTCCATATTTTCTAAGTATAAATAGCAGGCCATACAAAATCTTTACCTGTTGACACATTCATAACGTCACAGGTGGCACCTTCTCAGTCCACGGTGCTCCGATGACACTTGGGCTCCGGGAACTGTGGGATATATTGTAAAACATGAAAGGCCGTCACAGGATTGCCACAGGAGAGCTGGGTGCAATGATAACCAAGCTTTCAGCTCATTTGTCACCACAACCCGGACAGATCTGTTCCCGGGACTGAACGCCTGTCTTCTCCACTCAGACCTGCCTCAGGCTCTTCACACAACAGCAGACAACACAACGAAGAGCCAAAACCTCACTGATGAATGTGGTGGTTTTATTTTATATGTGGAAAGTAGTTTTGTTACAGTCTGTAGGCTTTAGTGTGGAAGTCACGGTTTTCACATACATACTGATAATAAGAACTAAAGCTCTAATTATTGGCTCTGCATTTATGAAAATGTTAAAAAGGCAAATAAACTGACAAATACCACAAGGTATTTAATAACATGCATGTTTAATCCGGCATGAAACTTCTGTCAGAGCTAAAAGGTTTGCTGACAGGGGTTTGGCAGAAAAAGCAACAGACGCGAGAAGCTAAGGCTTATTTAAGGAAAGTTAAAAACGACCGTAACCATCTGCATTCTGAAATGACAGGGGAATAAGATCTATTTGCTTTAATAAAAAACAAAAATCACCAAAGACCTCAAATGTGTTGATTTAAGCATCTCAAGCCAAAATAAATGAAGAGAAAGTCTGGAATCTGGAGGAAGCACAAGACCAAGAGGTGACCTTTCACAGAGGTTAACTCCAACAGCCCTTGCAAAAACCATCAATGCCAGTTTGCCAACTGCATGCATGACCAAAAACACTAACTAAACTAGAAACGTGAATACCAATTCTGTATCAATATACAATCCAATCATACAGTGTAATTCACTGCAAAACAAGCTCAATGCAAAACAGTGGGTCCAGGTGTCTTTATTCAAGGGTGTTGCCGCACTGCATGCCTGAGGACACAGTCTGCACTGCCAACAGAGCAGAGCAAGAAGATGTGATGTCCTGTGGGCAGAACCGAGACGCAGACCATGTGTTTGAGCTCAGGTGTGTCCGCTAACTAAACTCCTGACACCTCCACTCTTCTGCCTCGCCGATCAGGTGGGAGATGAATCCAGGGCCATCAACGGCTTCAAATGGAGCTCACAGACTTATTGCTGACGCCAGACCGGGAAGATAAAGGTGGGGTGAAAATGAATGACAGAAATAAAGGGTTGAAATGAAAACACACTGATCACCTCAGATTCCTTACGAAACAACTACAGTACTAAGCTCATTATAGAGATAGAAACTGTCGACTGGGCTGCTGTGTGTGTTATAGCCCATCGGGGGGATGCACCCCTCAGAACAGATGCAGCCCGTAAAACATGCTGCTGATAGACTAATAATACCAAACTGTAATTTAGTCTAATTCTCATTAGATAGAAACTCCCATATCAACAATACGGCAGTTATAAAGACCACACACACATGCACACGTGCACACAAACGCAAACACACAGACACACATGCACATGTGCGCACACACACATTCACATGTGCATACACACACATGCAATCACACACATGCAAACACACACACAGAAGCACCAGAGGTCAGATTATAGTTACCCTTTCATTCTGGTGTAATATTAGCAGATCAGATGCACTCACAGCAGGTTTAATCTGGTGTTAGACTGCGGTAAACACCTGTTTACTGTTGCTTCAGTGGTGAGTCAATTTACAGCAGGTGGTTTCAGCAAAATAATCAGACAGCGGCTGTCTCAAAGATCTCAACCAGAGTGTTACAAACAGTCCAATCAACACATCTGTCCCATCAAGAGTAGCTGACGTCCAACAAATACCTGCACTGACTACAACATCTGTGAAATTCATCATAAACTGTACATTTTAATCGACTAATGCATTTCCTGAAAATCTGACCTGTAACCTTAGTTTTGCTAGTCACATGTTCACACAGCCACATGATGATAAGATTCTTGACTGCATATTAGAAAAGAAAACAAATAAACACATTTATTGGTCTATAAAATTAGTGCTGTGTGATAAAACTGTTTTTATAAGCATATCCCCTCCACTGGGTGAGAAGAAATTGCTTTAAAGCGAATGCCCCTCATCCGAATTATCAGATGTCAGGGGATTACAGCTGTTATGCTACCAAAAAGCTTACAATCTTACGGCCAACGTGGGATTAAACATGTTATCAAACGAATGAGAATGAAAACCATCTGACATAGCCATTATGACACACACACAGCAACAAAACTATCAGCAAACACACGGCAGTCCCCCCTAAAGCCCAAGTAAATTAAAGTTTCAACCGGCATCACAATTCGTCACAAAGATGTAGGAGGCGTGGCTTGTTTCTCCTCTGAGAATTGATTGGTTGTGAAAAAGTAGGCGTTTCAAAGCTCGCATTAATTGCCTTGTTTTTTTTCCACATTGTTCTGATTACACTGATTCACTACACAGTTACGGCTGAATCTACCTCTGTGCAGGATGTGTCATTATGTGGCTCTGTGATAAGTAAATTAAAGTCTGTCAGTGAGGGATTATTTGGTTGTTAACGCTCTGTTCTGTTCTTACCCGGCTCCATTCACCACAGAATATCAGACTGCGCTGTCATTGCACTCTGTGCCACAGTTTTGGTCCTCTGCACCGAATCATTTAGGTCACACCTGAAACAGAAACAGCAAGGAGGGATTAGTCAAGCTGAGCTGTGGGAATGTTTTACATATTTTCTGAGAATTTTTTCCAAAAACACCAAGTACCAAGTAATTACCCTTGGAGTGACGGTCTACATTAAGATAGCATCTATTAACACCAGCTAAGCCTCTTTGTCCTTTTGTGGTTACACAAACCACTGAGTAAAAGTCGCTAACAGATATCATATTAGTGACTGTGCAATTTGATTGGTTGGAGCGTTAGCATGAGTTCAAAGCTAGCTAACTGTGTTGTTATCAACAAACACATTTGTTGTACAAAAACGAAATCGCCACAGAGCACCAAGCTGGCCCGAGCGTTTTACACGCCCAGAACTTACAGGCTTTAAATAGACCATAAATGATGGAGGAGAAACAAACTCATATAAGTAATTGCACTCGTGATGAATTTACAGGGTTGTCGACATCCCAGTCATTAATGTAGTGACCATCCATCAGCCACTGTGTGAGGAGAGTGACTGTGACATTTCACCCCACAATGAATCCCTGCCATAACAGCACCTCAACAGAAGCTTGTTAAATTAAAACCTGCACTAAATCACACTGTAAAGGGGCTATTGATCTTTGTTTTATAAAAATGGGTGTATTGACGAAACCCTTAAATCAGATATTAGTATGTTTATAACGGTCTGCGGAATACAAGCTTCACTGACATGCTTCCCATTCATCACGTTGTGACAATAATATGAGATATAAAAAAGTAGAATGATTAGACAAGTGTGGATAACTGATGAGTCAACCGAGAAGAGTTATAAAAACCCAACTTAAGAAACAAAACTCAACCTGTTTGTAAAGTAAACCAACAAAAAACACAAAGCAGACACTTAAAATGTTGACTTTTTGCTGTAGTAAAACACTATAACAATGTAGGACAATGTTTCCAATTGATGAATATTGTTTAAAAACTACAACTGCAATGTTGATTTTTGTTGAATGTCTAGACAATGAGGCAAATGAGGCACAGACATCCTCAACACCGAGTTGTAAATTCGTATAATACATACATTAAACTGTACGAAAAGTCTTTAATGGAGACTGAGTATCAAAATATGAGCTTCTCAGTGCTAGTTAACACCTCATTGACGTGTGGCGTCTGCGAAGCATTGTCGGCAGTTACTATTAAAAGCCTTGTCTTTCAAGCCCACTTTCTCACTCAAATCACAGCAGCTCTCCGAGAGGCCTGAAGATTCAGGAAGTGTGACATTGTCCTTTTCAATCGCTCCTCTGTCTGTCAAACGAGCAAAGAAGTTGTGAGTAAATGAGTGTCACAAATTCCTCCAGTTATGAGGCACATGTAGGGCCTAGACCCACGCAAAAAACATTTTAAGATGCAATTTGTAACTTTTGGGTTCAAAAGTTTATAATATAGATTTACAATGTCAGGGGTTTTTTTTGCCACAAAAAAACTTGTTACGTCACATTTGTAAAGAGCAAAAAAATGGTCTGACAGCAGTTGTTTAGAATTTATTCTTGTCATCCATGTCATGAAAATAACTCCACAAGTCACTCACAATGGAATGTTCACAATGTTCACTCTTGAACAGAGATGGTCATTTAGTTATAAAATAGACAATGCAATTCTTTCAGCAAACAAGATAATAAACAAAAGCTCTAAAACACAGTGCATATTTTACTGATAGATAACTGCACATCAAAGCACACATCTAAGCCCATCTGACTGAAGTCTGGTTTACATGCGACGCGCATGTCCACGCAAGCACAGGATGTGGGCTCCACAAGTGATGTCATCGCAATTCTCCACAAGGCAATTTCTTTGCGTGACTATGCATATCCCAGTTCCTGTCAGGATTTGCACACAATGCTTGAATCCTATTGGTTGAACATGAGGAAATGTTGGCTGACCTTGTATCCTGACTACTTTAACAACACCTACCAAACACAATGTAAAAAAAAGTTAAAAGAAAAGAGAGAGAGAGAGAGAGAGAGAGAGAGAGAGAGAGAGACTCCTTTCAGGTCAATTGTTTCACTGGAGTGTCCACATGGACTGAAGTTTTACCAAACAGCCACTATCACGCGTCCACACGCACAAGCTTATAAACCGAGACAATTAGAAACCTAATCGAATTAGACTGAAACAAATCTTAAAAGAAGGTCAAATGAACGCGGGGCCGGAAAGACCAAAAGCAGAAGAGAACTGGAGGAGAAAGAAAAAAATGAGCGAATGAGACAGGAAGAAGTTATTTCCTAGCAACACACATGAGCGAAGCACCTTCGCTTATCCCAGGAAACAAACAACTCCCTCCATTTCCCCCCCACATTATCTGGTCTATTTCCCCAACATACCATTACAGACTCAATCAAAAGCTCCCACACTATAATCAGACCAGCAGTAACAAAAGATTCACAGAGATGGAGGGAGACAGACATCGGATATGAGGAAGAAAAAGACCTTCACAACAGCAACTACGAGGCATCTGGGAACAAAGACCCATCTGAAGACAAAAGTCCTTGGCGAGCAGTTTCACAATGTGCATTCCCAAGAAAATCACCTCACACTTCATCTCCACGTCTCTGCTTTCCAGAGTAATGGAGACGTTTCTGCCTCAGATGACGACAGGAAGAGAGAAAGAAGAGCAGAAAGAAGCTACGAGAGGAGTTTTGATACAATGTTGTCAGATGTGCACTTGAAAGAATTTAACTCTTTATTTTTGGACAAAAGCATGTTGATATCTGACTGGGTTGAGTTTGAAAACCTAACATTTAAAAAGAAACAGAAAACAAACACTGAAGAAACACAATTGAACATCCTAAAGAATCGCATGTCATTGTTTTGTCGGCCTTGCGTCTACCACAGCCAATTTTAAAACCAATGAACAAATCAAACAACAGCAACCAAACACAACATTGCGTATCCAAAAGCATGAATCCCTCTTTGTTTGCCCCTCGTGGACACAGATGTAGGGCCCCAGCCCTATTTGTGGCCCCATAAATGGCTCCTATGATCTAGAAGCCCCTCCTCCAGTCAGGGCTCCTCACCGTGGAAACACACCCCTCACTGTCACAGTGGATTATGGGTACAAAGAGACGCTAGGAGTTTGAGTGTCACTGTAGGGTAGATGTGCCTGTTGTTCTTCAACATCTCCAAAACTCCTATAGCTCTTCAAAAAGCCTCTCCTGCTATCTCTGCATGTTTTCCCTGCATTCCTCAGTCTCTCCTCACAGTCCTACAGTACATGCTTTCGTCATTCTGAACCATGCTCTGGTTCGAGGGCCTGTGAGCGCTTAGCAGCTGCTTCGAGACGGCTTCCTTGCCGAGTGTCTCCACCTAAAGATCTCTTCTACGATTCTCAGCAGCCCTCGCTCTCTTTTTCACACCTTCTCCCTCTCTTGTTCATCCATCACTTTCTCATCCATCACTGTTGTGAGGAACACTCTCATCATCTCATCCCTGCGAGAGTTAGCTGAAGTAAATGAAGCTGCAAAAAAACTAAGCAAGCAAAAGCGCTGACATTTATCCGTTTCTCGACATCGCGCACAAATGTCAGTTAAGCAAAAGTTCCGATCAATTCACAGCAGTAAAGCAATTCTCATATTAAAGAGACCTTTTCTACAGCAGCACTGTAAAGTGAAGGCCCAAGGCTATCTTCTGAAAGCTGATGATGTTTACTCAAGTTCATGCAAATAGCATCCTGGAAGAAAGATTTCTTGGTCTACTCTGAAATCTCTGCTGTGGCACATCAGCAGAGGAGCTCAGAAAGTCTATTCACAAGAACAGCATTATAAATATAAATAACGCGAGTGTACATAGCAAACACTGCTGTAAATACCAACTTTAAATACCATGACATGTAGAAAAATTTGTTGCATACAATCACATTAAAGCAGGGTAGGCAATCATTTTCAGAAAGATTTTTTGCATGCTGAAATGAAAGCCTCTTAACTTGGTAGCAATTACTAAGTGGTTTAAATATATATATATATATATATATATATATAAAAACATCTGTCTTCTGTGGAAACTGTGTATTTGCATAGCTCCGCACACTATGGGAGGAGGCGTGGCTTTGAATATCACTTTGAACAGAGGGCGGGGTCTTGTGCTTGCAAACCTTGGTTGCTATGGTAGCCTCACCAAAACTGGCTACCCTACCTTTAAATTTGCCTGATTTTCTATATATTGACCTGGGACAGATCAGCTTCTTCAGATGAAAACTGGCATGGAAGCTCCAGAGCTCTGCAAAACATAACAGAAATACATAAGTACATAAAGTAAAATTGCAAATTTTACTTTATGGTGCATTATGGTGTGTTTTTGGTGCAACAGAGACAAAAGTTATGGATTCTGGATTTAAAAAGTAACAGTGAGGCTGAGATTTTTAAAGTCTACAGAAGAGGAACAAACTTCCTAAATTCATGGCATCCCCCCAAAATAGCCCAACAGACATTCAGTCAGAAGGCGATTATTCAGCGATGACTAGCGCAGAGTTCAGATGGGCTAATACTTTAGCGACAGCAGCGATCAGGCCCACATGTAACCCAACAGCCTGGGTAGACTCTTACTCATGGCAGCTTCTGCCAGTTACAAACACACAAACCTAAAAACACAGAAAGATACAGGTGCATCTGACAACCTCTGACCCTCGTGTCAGTCTGGACCGCATGAGCGCCTTCCAGCCTTCAGAGAAAGATAAGGCCCGCATTTTCTGCACCTTGTTTGCTTATGAATGGAACTCACGTGGAATATTTATCAAAGACTTTGAGCACGCTTCAGAAAGCTAAGATGATATCGCAGGATCTCCGTGAGGGTGATATGAGGCCAAAGACAAAATGGATTGCAGCAGGAAATAGCTTCAGGAAAAGAGCAGGATAAAAAGAGAGGGAGGATTATTCATCTCTATCTGAACTTTGCATAAGCGCGAGACATTTTTTGCCAATCAAAGGCTTTGCTCTCATATCAGGATTTATAATCCAAACTCCATAAGAAAAGACTGTCACACTGAGGGGAAATCAGAGACAGAAAGATGGGCGGGAAGGAGAAAGATAAACTCAAATCCAGACCTCAGGGGACACAATGCAGTTTCACAAAACACGTACACCTCCCTGTAATGATCAATGTCTCTGAATCATGCCCATATAAACCTTTAACCCTGTAGTTACTGAACACAGATAAAACCATGTGGCTTCAAATGCAAAAGTTCACAGCATGATAGTTACAATCCACCAGTTGAGAACCGCTGGACTAGGGAACGGAGAAGCTGTTTGAGTTCTCCTGCAGATATGGTGAAAGATCTTCAGTGTACATCTGGAGTCTTTCCATCAAGGTCTCCTGAGATGCTACCAAGCCTGGGGCAGATACCACACAAATCAGACGCTTGAAGCCAAACCCCACCAGCACAGAAGAACTGTCTACAACATGCAGTTTCTGTCAGTGAAAAAGCATCTGTACTGAGGGGCTGCAACCGTTGCTGTGTTTTTAACATGTTTTAAAGCATGTGCCACAGATAAATGCACTCTTTAAAATACAAAGGCAGGTGAAACAAGACAATGAGAGGAACCCCTGGGTTATATTTAACATAACGGCTATATTTAATTTAACTGCACATTATTATGAGATACTGCAATGGTTCACACATTCATTGACAAAACTGCACTTGGCCCAAGTCATAATAACATTTCAAAATAGGTTAGTTTTATTAAAGTCTCTTTCTTTGCTCTACAGGCATAAAGATTAACTTAAATTAAACCCCCAGAGGGGAGATAAATGTGACACAAAAATAATCCTTAATTTTGCAGCTGATGTAAAAACAACAAAGATGTTAAAAAGGTATGAAAGAGGAAAATGAAGTGACAATAACAGCTCTTTAGAGTTTAGTTCAGGCATTTACAGCCAGAGGACAAGTTATATTTGAAACACACAAAGCCTGGTTTGTTTACTTTTTGTATAATCCGTGAGGAATCTACTGATTATGGGATGAGATGAAAGCATGAGAGCAACGTTTAAGAATGAACTGTAATCATCGTAAACGTTGCAGAGGCTCAGATTCAGTGTTTCTGTTAAGAACTTCTCAAACAACCGTAATGACAAACTACAAACACTCAGTGACAATAATTAGAGGACAAACCAGCAAACAAAGCAGAAGTTAAACATGCTGAAACATCAGAGAGAGGGTCTAAATAAAGTGTTTGGTATGTGTTCAGATGGCAACATATGGCAAGTTCTCACAGGTCAAACATGAGTGACTGTGACAGAAACCACAGCGCAGACGCAAACACAACTAGACGTGGGGCTAAATTTGCACCATGCAGGCCTACAGATTTAGATAAACTATAGATTGTTAAGCAAGATAAGACATAAGATATTGTAAAACACAGCTCTAGTAAACATCGTGTTGCACTAAATTACAATTAAAGAAGATCTGGGGAAGATGTCTGACCCTTTTCTACCAACCATTTTCTTTTATCTAAAACACCCAAATAAAGCACTCATCACCTGTTCCTGAGTCCCTAACCTGTACCTGGTATCATGGCAGTCTGAACAATCCTATTACAGGGCTTACAGGCAACTCTGTTTCCCAGTGATACAGCCTCTCCTCTCACCAGGCTTCCCACCCCCACCTGCTAACCAGGCTGGAATATTCCACACAGGCCCTAGGGGCAACAGAGCTAACTGGGTGCAGTCACTTACTGTGTGTGTGTGTGTGTGTGTGTGTGTGTGTGTGTGTGTGTGTGTGTGTGTGTGTGTGTGTGTGTGTGTTGTACAGCACAATCAGGAACAAAGTGCAGAGATTTAGTGTGTGACTGAAATATCACAGTAACCCAGGTCATTCTGAGGTGAAAGTTTGCTTAACCCCTTTAAAAACTGGAGCAAACAGGTACTGCGTTAAACTCACCCTGCTTTAATTGCATTGAAAACAAGCACAATAACCACAGAACGCAAGGAGTTCCTAATCCTGCTCCTGGAGATCCAGTGTCCAGAGTTTAGCTCCAACACACCTGCCTGGTACTTTCTAATCTGCCTCTTTAGAGTTTGATTACGGCTGGAGCTAAACTCCGCAGGACACCTGACCTCACGGAGCAGGATGTGACAAAAAAAATCTGATGAAATCTGGTCCTAAATGTTCTGACAGATTTTTAAGACCAGTTGGCAGGACAGCGGAAATTCAGCAGAATCAAGTAAACATTCATCAGTATGAGTCACATCATCCTGCGTCCACAGAGAGCTTTCAGAGATTTCTGAGCATTCGCTGACGTCAACCACTGTAGCTGAGAGGAAAACGAATTTCATGTGGAACTTCTAAGTTCTTCACATGATATTTAGTGGCTTTAATGACAGTCATTATACTGATTCTCCTCGGGAATAGTGAGGATGTAATATTCTGGCTTGTATCTAGATGACGGTTGCGTGTGCTCAAAAGAAAATATTTAAAGACGAGATGCACAGCATGGTTTGTTTCAAGTCTGTCCGCTTGGAAAACACTTCCTGGCTTAACAACAGGACAGTTTCCATCAACAACAGAAGAGAAAGACAACATGCCTGTCAAAAAAATAGTGTTAGCAGCGCAAGGCTGTGGGTTCACACAACCTAATAAAAACATGTATACCCTGAATACACCACGTTGTTTCGGATAAAAGAGTTTGTAGACCCAGAAGCGTAAACGCAAATGTATGTTTGAAAGCAAGCATTTAAGCAATGAGATGACAACCTTTTTCCTCACTGCAGCAGCTGCTCACGTTCCTCCAGCTGGGTTTCTACAAAGAGGTCATAGACTTTTAAAATATTTTCCAAAAGGAAAGGGCCAGCGTCTTTAAACTGACTGGCTCTTTTTTCTGCAGCAGACTGATAACATACAAGGAAGGAACGTTTAAATAATAGTTCACTCCAACCAAAAATTCTCATCATTTACTCACCCGCCCCATTCCACCCCAGATATTACATATATAACCTTGTTTCGTCAAACATTGACAATACATCCATCGTTTAAATAATCCATTAATCCATATGGGACAATTGGTGTGAGAAAAATATGAACATTTTATACTTATCAAAAAATCAGAAACAAAGATTACCAATGAAATCTTCAAATCTCAGTCATGTCTTAATGTTTTTTTAGACAGACCTTTACTTTCTTCTGTGAGCAGAACAAAAATTGCATAAATAGATGTTTAAAAACAAGCGATCAATTAAAAAAAACTATCACCAGGCCTGGTATATTTGGACAAAATCTAAGGGGAATGAATTGAAACCTAGTGTTAAATGGAGATGGCAGTTTACAGTTTCTGTTGGTTGTGGAATATATAAGAAAACAAGCATGAATAAACAAGTCAGAAAAAAGCGTAAAAAGTCTGTTAATTACGTGTGTTTTATAGCGCTAGCCATGAGAGTAAGTGATGGAAACCTTTTCATTTTTGGTTAAACTTATACTTAGCCATATGTTTGTAAGTGTGCCCTCTTTTTGAGGACGCCATGTCTAAAATTGCAAATAAGGAGTACCGAAAGTCCAATTTAGAAACAGTAACGGGACGATTAGGTGACAGCAGTGAGATTTAACCATTAAACTGAAGTAGAATAAAAGCGTCCAATAATAAATTAACTTGCTTACAAAATGCCGCTTATGCTGACGTCCTTGTGCTGTTGTTTCTGTACCGTATCTGGAGAGTTCTGTTCATATTTACTGTGATTGTGTGTAAGAAACTTCTAGCTCAACTTATCAGTCAGTGATGCACTGACTAGACATACAATGTTAAAAACCTCGGGGGCTTGGAAGGAATCCAGGGCCGTGCATCTGATCTCAGCTGGGTAGCAGAACAGAGCAGGTGGGGTGTGACACGTCCAACCGTCATGTCAATAGCCTGACAGCTTATTGGACAGCAGGAAACAGCAGAAACAGAGACGCGACCTCCCCTCAGAACCAAGTATATGTAGTTTGATCAGCCCTATAAGTCTGGCCAATAGCTGTTCTGCCAAATATTACCCCCCCTGCATGCCTCCTTTCTTCATTCAGTGGCAAAGACAATAGACAACAAGAAAGATCAACACTGGCTGAATTGTTATAATATTGTTTTACTTGATGTCTGAGTAGACGGGTCTTGTCTACAGGGTCTCTGTTACATAGCAGGTGAGGTTTGGGGTATTGAGAGTAAAGTCATTTACTACTGAAACATGATTCGATGTGTTTGTGAAGTGAACTTTTGCTGAAGACCCGCAGATGACACAGCAAGGGGGTTTAACTGCCAGGGTAAACAATGCCACTCAGACAACCCTCATGGACTGTGGCCCTGATTTAAACCAAAAACGTAGTTCGACTTGTATTACAACAGCCTAATGTTTTGTTAATTACTTCACAAAGCTGATGTAACTGTTGATGAACAGAACGTTTCAGAACAAATACAGAAAGAATGCAAGAACCGTTTTCCAACTTCTCAGTGCTTGAGTGGCAATATAGCCAGGAATCTAACAACCAATTTGTGCCGTACGCTGACAACAAATCAAAGAAAAGCAAAAGTCAGACCTGAAGGCGAGAACAAGGCGGCATTGCACTAAAATGGCTTCATTACATGTCTGACATACGGAGCTAAAAGACTCTTAAGAGCAAACCTCACAGCATGAGATGAGTGTCATTTTACAAATGGCCAGAACTTTTGCAGCTAGCTGTGCACACCGGCTATTAGGAAAAGTATCTAAGTTCACAATGCACTGGACAACAGCAACATCAAAAATCAGTATTATTAATGCATATGTCAGGGTTTACCTGATAAACACAATTCAAACAATATTTTTTAATTAAGTAGTTCTTATTAATTATGTTAGCAACAGCAACAGAATCCGTATAAATAGCGGACAACCGATACACAGTGTTGAAGTGGAATTTTCAAAAGCTCAAAAAGAAAGAAACATCAATTCAAAGCCAACAACACATTTAGCATATCGATGACAAGAAAGCCATAAACCTTTTCTGTCTCCAGGTTCTATTGATCTCAGACGCCCCAAATCCATTAGTGCCCTTTACATGCATAGCGCTTTCTGTCTGTGTTCGGTACAGCAAGCTTTTGCCTGAGTTTGTTTTAAACCTCGGTGTGTGGGGGAGAGGGCAACAGCCGTAGATTAGCGATGTTGGCAAAGGGCCTTTGTCGCTGCTTCTTGTCACCAAACGCATTCAAGTGATCCAAATTACCGAAGTGGCCTGTGTGCCCAAGGGCTGTAGAAAACGTCCAGCCAAGGGCCAAGAGGGAGCGACTTTAAACATAGTCTGTTATTCGTTCCCTCGGGGGGTCCATGTACTTACACCAGCATCACAAAAAAGAATCAAGCATTAGAAATGACTCAGTCAACCTGAGTTCGGTACACATTCAAACTGGCCCACTCGATCAGCACACTATTAATTTAACACTGAAAGTGAGGCTAAAGGGGACCTGTTATGCCTTTTTCAAAGTCTTGATTACGTTTATAAGTGCACTACAATAGCTGTTCATGCTGGTTTTCAAAAAGTGGATTTTCACATATTTTACTTATGCCTGTAAATTATAAATTCTCATAAAAACTCACTAATTCTCGTGTTGAGTTCCTGGTTTATGAAGCCCCTCCTACAAAATAAAAAATGGGCTCTGATTGGTTAGCTGGCCCAGTGTGTGGTAATTGGCTAAACA
Organism: Yasuhikotakia modesta; assembly: GCA_036877545.1. Taxonomy (NCBI): domain Eukaryota; kingdom Metazoa; phylum Chordata; class Actinopteri; order Cypriniformes; family Botiidae; genus Yasuhikotakia; species Yasuhikotakia modesta. The sequence goes on from JBAJNP010002704.1 coordinate 17,055, forward strand.
CCTAGTGTGTTTAAATTCAGGGAACCATGACATCACAAACCCTAAATTCTTTCAGCTGTTAATTCTAGTCTCTATAGTTATTTAACTTAAAGAAAACCTTCCTTTATAATGAACACTGAACAATTTGTTCAACATTTTGTTGAAGATATTGCTCCTGCTCAAACAGCGACATCACACTCTAACACAAACTGATACACTGAACACCCAATAGAACGATTTAATGCTCGCGTCTCCTGTGTACGTGTAGGAGTCTAAAGGCATTCTGTGCACAGACTTTACACATAATGACTATGACAATGCTTTACTGTTTCTGAACAGCTGAAGGTCTTTATCCACCCACTTAACAATACAGCCACAGAAGATGATCACCAACCTTTTGAAAATCAGGCTTCATAATCAGTCCAAGCAGTTGCCAATTTACTCGCCCCCTTTCCGTGCTACACACTTTTGTGCTAGAAATTTTCCCTCGGCTAACAGCTAAAATTCCTCATGCAACCAGCAGTGTAATTAGTGCTCTACCTAAAGATATCGAGGAGTCACCAGAGCTCACATAGTTTGGCTCCCTCAAACCCTGGACTAGACGCCTCAGTATTTCTGCACGCAACGAGGCTATCAAATAGACACTGCAGTGAGCCAACACCATGCAGTTAAAATCTGATGACTCTGCTCTGTCCTTTGAACACACGATCCCTGAAACTATACCCGACTCATGTAGCCATTTCAGACACCACTTAGCTAATATAAAAACCCACACCGCAGCCAATTTGTTACTGGTCTAGATATCAGCCTTACACAAATGACACTGTCAGCCCAGCACGCAAACTCCTCTTTTGATATTTGTTACAGATCCTGATGAAAGTTGTTGAAAGTTCTTCACTCACCACTGATGAGAAAAGTTTCTTGTAAGGCAAAGAAGCCAGTTAGTTAGAATCTATCATTAACATTAACTAACCTGAGATTCTGCCACATGCCAAGATCCTTTGCACTTCAGTTGTGAATGAAACCGACAATAACAGAACGGGTTTGTCATAAAATTAAAGCACCTTTTGCACCTTTTCACCATATGACCAGAACTATATATATGTTAACACAAGCGCGAATTAATGGATAAAATCCTGCAAAGATTTGCCAGATAAGCGCTGATAGTGGAGCACACGCAGGACATGGGGAAGTGCGGACGGACAGTCTGCGTACATTATCGGTCTCTGTCATTGTCAAATATCGCTCAAATGTGAGGTTTCACATGCATGCAGTTTCATATACAGTTTTCCAATACTAGCACTGACTGGCAACGTTACAGTAACTTCGTTAAACCCCTGACAGCCACAAGGACACGGTGACAACGAGATCGTCTGTAAGACGCTACTAAGTGACCTAGACTTTACTGTTGATTGATATTTAGTATTAAAGAGTAAAACGAGCTGGAACAACCGAGACTAGCAGCTAGCAGTCCTGATGCTCAACTCACAGTCACTGCGCTGTCGAGATATAGCGCTGCATTTAAATGAACAAAACGCCTTAAAGCCGCAAAGGCACTGACAGAAAACAGTTACTTACCTTCAAAACATTCAACCACGCTGTTCCTCGGGCCTTTTGAAAGTTGAACGGCGATATAAACACCCTCAAGACTTTAAGTTGCACTTCGCTTGACACACAGACGGTGGATTGACTGACAGTCAATCTCGCACTCAGCCTGTTACAGCGCCGCAGCGGTACAACATATGGCTCAGATATCGCGAGAACACAGCAGCGCATACGTCGCTAAACGGACCAATCACAGAGCACACGCGTCATCCAATGACATTGCAGAACGCAAAGCACCTTCGTTATTATTGGTCAGTTCGCTTTGATTGGCACGGGGGGTGTATAAAAGCGCGATCAACCAGCTTGGGTTGGATTGAATGGCCCTTGCATAAACAAGCACATGCATTAAGTTATATGTTAGCATACACACCTGTAGAAGGTAAAACAATACAAGTACAATCATTTAAAGCATGAAAACAAAACAAGACACAGTCAACTTAATGCATATGCTGATGTGTGACTATAAAATACCCAACACTTTTCTATAAAATAGTCGAAAAAATGCAATTCAAAATGCTTTGCTGGTTCAGAGTGAAGTCAATGGCAATTGACATAATGCCACAAATGCTGTCAATAGAGTTTTACTTGCATTGAGCTTGAAAATGTGGATACTGAAACAGGTTTTCAGTATCCACAGTTACAATGTCCAAGTGAACGTTGCTTTCAGTTTCAAGTTTTTCACAGGAACTTTAGTTAATGTTTTAAACCGCTGCTCCTGTGAAGAGTTTGACTCAAGAGACCCAGTGTTTCACCACCGTTTCTTTTGCTAGAATATGCATATGGCGCACAGATTAACAGTGAGTCATTTACTAGAATAAAGGAGCACAAAATGATGGTATACACTGTCATCATACTGCGTCACTACCCACAATCCATCTGGAAAACCTAATGACAACCCGATGACCCTCATGAGATTCAGAGTAAATGCATGGCAATCAGATCTAACAGTTACAAAATGCTGGCGATTACACACCCACACACAAAAAATGTCTCCATCACAGAGACATTTGTGATTTTGAGTTAACTACCTCTTTTAAAATGACACTAAGACAAAAAATGAAACAAAGGCCTTTAGAAAGTCTTTTAAAGCTTAAACTTTTATCTTGACAGCTCTGACAGGAAAGTGTGGGAGTCCTATACACCTGTTATATTGGTGTTCACTTATATAAGATATAATTGACATGTCACAGATTAGAAGTGAGTGGAAAACCATTTGGTAATTCTAAACTAAAATGTCTTTAAATTCTGAAAAGCAGAACACATGTTTGGAACTGATCAATAAGTTATGACTTTTTCCTTTATCATTAAAAACTTTACTGCATCTGGAACACTTAGGCAGTGAGGAATAATTACATAGCAAAATGTGTGTGTCTTGCTTTTTAAATGTAATTAAATATATTTGGCAATATATACATTACATAACCAGCTGCCGGTCAGCTGGTTGATTTCAGGGTTGCTGTGTTGAACTCTTTGTTGTCTTATTTGGTCGCTGACCCGCCCCCCAAGTGTATTAAAGATTCATGTGGACTGCTGTGTTTGTTAATGCACTTCAACGCACCATATCGCCAGCCACAGCATCTGTGTTTACTTTATAAATATTTGCTATGCCTGTCCTTCACTTTTCTCCTCATTTCTCTGCTTCTCATTTTCGACACTCTCTGCCTGAGATCTTTTCACTGTGAGGCCAAAGTGACACCGGCTGACAACATGGCTGATATAATGATGACAGAACAGGAAAGAGTGTGACTTTATATTTTATTGGGGTAATACTTAAGTCAGAGGTAGATACACACTTACACACTTTATTACATTAAGCATGCTTATCAGTCAGTGAGGAGAAAATAAGCATGGGCACACACACACACACAAAGTAGGAATATAAAGCAGATGTGGGTCATTGCATAAGACGTTCTTTCTAAGCTCTAAGCTCCTGTCACATCTGTTTAAACAGGACCGATATCACCATAACACCAGTGACAACAGAGCAAGTTCTTGTCATTGGCATCCACTCAATTACCCGGCTAGGAAATGTTCTCATAATGTTGGTTAACGTTCTCTGAAAGACCTCTCAAAGTTGTCAAAGTGCTAAACTCACTGTTTATATTTTACTGTTTACACGGTGTTTCTCAGATGTGTCTCTGACCCCTTGTGAGCAGATTTTTAGGGAAGGGTCTCTGTTTTCATGTTTATAATGGCAGTAACTGTGAAAAAAGCACAAATTCACCACACTTTGCTTGATTTCTTTTTAAACTAGCATTTACAGTACAAATGCAATCTGGTTACATGCATTTTTGAACCACCTCCAAATGTGGCTTGAGTGATCCACTCACAGACTGATTTGGAACTCACAGCTATATTTAGTGCTGTCCATTTGCGAATTGGTTGCCCAAAATGGATGTCTGTAACAGGTGTAAATAGGGCCTGTGTGTGTGGTGGTTTATATCCGCTGCATGTTAAGCAGATTTCTTTCCTGGCTGACACACAGAAGGGTTGAAAGCAGCTAACAGTTTTAGGTTGTAAGAATGCTTCCGTAACGTTTCTATTAAGTTGCAAAAACATAAACATTTTTATTTTAAAAGTTTAAGGAATATTTAAAATATAATTTTTAGGCCTCTAAGGAAACTTTCACCACTGAAAGATTCTACAAAGAGGTTCTACAATTGTTACAGGTTGTTTATGGGAACATAGAAGCACCGAGAGTGTATTTTGGTGACCATCAATACTGATCCTTTCAGGAGAAAAGTCAAGGACATGATGACTGTCATTCTCAGCAAATCTCTGAGCTTAAATCACACTTTCATGATAGTGAAGATAGAGAAGACAGGAGCGCCTGGAGAAAAGCCAGGCTGTAAACTAGGGAGATAAAAGGGTTAGAACAGTCAGAAGCAGTCAGAAACTTTAGTACACTTGCAGAGGGCAGAGGGCTGATTTATTATGGAATAGGACAGTTTCCACTCTTGGCAGGTAAAATCACCTTGCTCATTGTTTTCTACCATTGTGCTGAGCCAGCAAACAGGGAATGTTCTCAGAATGTTAGCTAATGTCTAAAAGTTCTCTCAAAAGTTTTCCAAAAAGTAAAAAATATTATTATATATATATATATTACAACCTTTTTATTGCACTTTTTCATTCAGGAAAGCAGTCCATTATTCATAATTAGATAAGTGAGACAGGAGCTTCTGAGTGCTTATATCACACACTGTCTAAAAGTTCTTCATTTTCAGAACCCAGTGTTACCATATATGTTACTGTAATACTGTATACAGTGTTACTGTATATCTGCTTCATGTCCTCCTGGCCCCAGCCTGGCGTAGTGTAGCCAGTAAATACGTAATTTTAAATCCACTTCTGAGCTACAATATGATTATCTACAGGCTGGGGAAGACAGGCATAGCTGTACTGCTCTAATATGGATAAAGAGAAAGATATCAGGGAGAGACAGAGATTTGGAGCTTGATGTAATATCTGATGATTTAATGATCTTTATCTCTATTATTGGACACCTGTAATTAGACATTGTCACAAAAGTCTAAAGATCAAACCACAGACTGACACAAACAGAAAAAATCTATGAGATAGTCTGAGTAGAGACAGCAGCTCTGTCTACAGGTTTTATTTACAATGAACTGAATATAGCATAGAATATAATACAGGGAGAGATGGCATTTTGTACATCCATATACACAAAAGAGTCCTTCTATTTATTATTCATGCTCACCAAATATTTCTACCATCTTAAAATAGAAACATGACAGTACAACTAGTTAAAAGACAGAAGATAAAGCAAGCAATGAAAAAAAACTGATTACATCTATTAAAATAAATACATACATCAAACGTTAAAGTTTTAAGGTAACACATAAATACAGTTATTAACTACATTAGCAATTGAACATGTAAGGTTATGATGCTTATATGAGCAAACAGTAGCACCTCAATGAATCACTATAATGATTATATTAAGATCATTTAACCCTCTGTAAACTTTTCAGGGAACATTTAGCAAAACATAATAAGATCCTAACCAACCTCAGCAGTAGCTCTTGTTTTCCTGCACTGCCCTCGTGTGGTTAAACGCTTTACTGCAGTCGTAACCAAGACAAAAACCCTGCAACGTGTGATAAACAAAAAATAAAATCAAGTATTTATTAAAACAATAAAATGTGTAGGTTTAGCGACCGTTCATTGCTGCTTGATTTACCAAAATGACGTTTTCTTTACTTTCTCGTCCAGTCGCAAGCAAGAAAGATTGATCCCTAACCTTACCAGTAGATGGCAGCACTACGCCATGAGAGTTTATAAACACGTGACACAAGAATGAATTAGGATGACGTAACATAAATTCATCCTAAATAACACAAGCTATAATTTAATAACATTATAAACAAAGTTATTTTTAAAGCATCTATCTGACAAAGAATTAAAATGCCTTACAGTCTGAGTTCATATATGTCAACCTCTCATGCATTATCATGCAAGTTTAGTTATAGCGTTAATAGGTTTTGCTGTAGCTTTTCATCCTATTACAGGCCGCCATCTAGCGGTACTCCAGCAGAATGCGCTCTTCTGACATGTTGGTTATACAACTTAACAGCCCAGGTCACCATTCGGGTCACTTATTTCACAAACACATGTCCTCTGCACTTGTTATTGGTGTAGAGATACCTTGCTGATCCCTTTGAGTTCTTCCTAAACAGGATGAGACAATCGCCATAACTAACAGAACAAAATGTGCTCTATGCAACTCATATCTACATCTATACTCAAATCTACAGCCAATTGCGTTCCTTACATTTTTTGTTTCTTCTATCCAATAATGGATATGACATGATATGTCCGCTGGCAATAAGCTGATCTCTGTCAGCGTCCTGCGTGACACAAAATGGATGAAGCATGAGGATGAGATTGTTGCCTACACCTTCCTTCCAGAAAAATCTCCATTTATAAAGATGCTTTGATCAAGTCTGAAACTCAGAACAGGAAGTTGCTTCCCTAAAAGCTCAGTCTGCCTAAATGACAAATCCCCACAACCCTCAGCAGAATACACCCCAAAATCTCTGCTTTATATTTTAGAAGACTTTTACATATTTCTAGAAAAGCAAAACATTAAAAATGCAAATAGCATAAGCAGGATTGAACAGGACAGGTATCCCAAAAATCAAGTGCTAAGGCCTTAAGAGTTTGGAAGATGTGGAAATCTTGAAGAATTAGCTGGAAGCATAAAGTTTGTGTTTGTAATGTAGGATAGTGGTGGATATATGAAGGTCGTGTGTTTTAATAGCCTTGTTTAACATGATTGTGTGACAGGAGATAGATTTGAGACTCATCTCCAGGTTTGACTGTAACAGGTGAGTTAGCTTCTTAGCTGTTGGTTCCAGTATCCCATAATTGGGATAATCTGGAATTCTGTAGCACAGAGCTTGTACTAAATGTACTGCAAATCACACTGCATAAAAATTACATCTACATGTCAAACTAAATGAACAGATTCTTAAGTTTGGTAAATAATGTGAGCCAAGTTCTGTTCCTTTTTATATAAAAAAAACATGATGTGGCAAAAACGAGACACTTGCGTCATTGTTGGTCACAAAATTCAAGATAGCTGCCCTATTGAATTTCACTATAATTGCAATGTAACAAAGTCTTCGTGTTTTTGTTTGTGCCACTATTACAATCTTGCATGTATAATGTATACTGTGCCATCATGGTGAGTAATATAGCCTTACATACACACTCTGTAAAGCGCAGCAAACGTGTTTCTCATACTGCTAAACGTCAGTCTCACAAAATGAGGGATCTGGCATATTGGCATAATTCACGTAGTCTAACTACGTGGCTAGTAACCAAGTACCAAGGATTATAACACTTGTTTTCAGCATTGAGAGTCAATCTTCTTCACCTGTCGTTTTTAAACAACCCTCTGCGATTCAATGTCATTTGCTGTGTGGAAACAACAGTGGTCGTTTCACATTCCTACATAAACCGGATCCCTAAAGCGTTTTACAGCGTTCATTTAAGTTCACTAATTTGCACGTTTTCTCTCGATGACGTTATTTGCCATCCACGCACATTAAAGTTGTCCGTCCGCCGTGTGAAAAGGAGAGACAGTGCGCCACAAACCGTGCGAATGCGATTTGGCTCTGCGCACATCGTGCACGCACTCCGCAATGCAATCCACACACAGTTGATGCAGTACTGCTAGCAAGGGCGTTCAGACAACGAGTGAGACACACCCAGAGGAAAAATGGTCTCAACTAATGCGCAAGAATAATCAAAAGGGCTTGAGAACAGCCTGCTTGCGCGGGTTGGAATCAATGGCCAGATCGAGGGGAGAAGATTTTTTCCTGTTTTCTTCAAGGGCAAAATGTCCTGGTGTGAACAGATCTCGAAATAACGTTATAAAACGACAGAGTCGCCAGTGAAATGCGCTCTCTCAACAAACAACCCAGTCGGTGCACTTGTGAAAACAATCATGCGCCACGCAGTTGCTCTACAACTTTTTCTAAGGGGTAGCGGAGCGACACAAAGACATGACATCAAATATAGGTAAAGTCTATTGCTTTTTGTTCGTTTTAAGAGTCAATAAATGGTATTATAAATATTTGATTGTGTTGTATTTTGCGAGTCAAGATGGCGCCGGGCACAGTCAGGTGACCTTGTTTTTTCCCTCAATACCAACAATAGTCAAAGTGAGAAGCGGAAGTGAATGCTCCCCCTGAAATCTGATTGGGTGGTTTAAACTGTAGGAAAAAGCGTGGGCCAGTGGTTGGAGTGTGCGATGTGGCAGTCAAGTGCATGTGACAAGCTTGTTTTTAATAAAACCAGCGAGTGCTGGAAACTTGTTTGCTCTGCTGTAGGGGGAGACCCGCACTGCACTAACAGTTGTGAACATTAAACTGCATCGATTTTTATCATGCGATGCATTTTCGCATCATTCGCCGTCGTATGTCTGTAAGGATCCAGCCTTTCGTTTCCGCGAAAAATGTTTCTTTGAAAAGCTTCATCCACGATGATACTATTTACATATCAGTATTTACATAAATCGGACTTAACGAATCGCCGTAAAGTGCTGATCGGGGGAAACTTTCCATAGCTGAAATGTATGTTATTGTTACATGTAGAGTAACATGTTTTACTATAACATGCACGAACTAGAATAAAAGTCATTTAGATTTAAGCGCAGATAGTCTCTCTGGTCGCCGCTGTGTATTCCCTCTTAAAAGGGGGAGGGGTTGTGTTTTCCCGATGGTTTAACATCCGTCAGTACAAAGTGACTGTACTAACTGCCAAGTAACTATTTCCTTAAGGACAGAAAGCATAAGGTTGTTACGTCTATTGCATTTACAGTCACGAACAACTTCGTTCGCACGGCTATTGCGTTTTAACCAACCCACCAGTGCATTATTTCAACGTATGCTGTATGTGTTGTTTATACTGTTTAACTCCTAGTCTAAACGCAGACAAGTCGCTCAAAACTAAAGTAACTAACCTACCCTTGTTCAGTCTTTGGCGCTTTCGACAGTTCGCTTGATTTTATCGCATAGATGTCACCCTAAAACAGATTCGCTGGATCAACCCAACTGTTCATGTAACCCCACCCAGTTTCTGATCGAGCTCTGATTGGTCGCCGTACTAGTTGAAAGTGTTTTTACATTCCATTCGGCGTTTCTAATTGGTCGCCGGTGACGACAATCCCACACCCAACTCCCACCCACTGAGGCATCATGTTTGTGAGACTCGCAACAGCTAGTTTGTTAAGAGGCTATAGCTGAATGTGCAGCAAAGACTTCAAGTCTAACTGCGCTCTTTGCTTTAAATCGCTCGTTTAGGGTTCAGAAAGATGGATATGAAAAAGAGAATTCACCTGGAGTTGCGGAACCGAACGCCATCAGACGTAAGCATCTTTATTCATTCCTGAGGGGTTATAATTTCACGAAAACTGTTGGTTAGAGTAGTTCTGCGTGGATGGACAACGCTAGACGTGCACGCGTCAAGTTGATGATGTCTTGAATGAAAAGTTTGCGGCGACTTTATTACAAGCCTAGAACCCTAGTTATTGTTATCTCGATACAGCCGTATAGGGACCACAAGTTGAACAGTTTCACCGCTTTTTCGTAGTTTCGAGAGACCTTTTGATTGATGCTCAGGTCGGAAACTGAGAGCTCCATGCATTCAGTGTATAAACAAGGGAAGCGGCGTGAGAAGCCATATTTGTAACTTTGTAGCCCCTGAACGCGCCCTTTTCCTTTGCATCCTCAGTGCTGCAAAAGTAGCCCTGCCGCCTGTTCACGTCTCGCACACTTTCGCACATCCATTTTCAATTCAGCATTCATACATGCCAGTCAAAGTGGTCGTTGGCCAGTTCGGGAACTTGTTGTGGGACAAATTTTGTGAATTGCTGTGCCAGACGATTTGACAGATAGCCTGCGATAACCCCAGTCGGTCGCAAAATTTCGTAGCGTATTTTCAGTAAATGCTTATATACACACACACACACACACGTATATATCGATTTAGTGTAAATGGTAAAATGTTAAAACGATCTACCAGGGGAAAGTTATATAAATGCCTAGGCGGGATCTGTTCGCGGGGGTTTGTCTCGTTACTAATGTTCACCTCTTTGATTTAGAGGAAAATGTGAGACCACGCATTTGTTGTTCAGTCACAGTGTAGAAAGAAATCGTGTCACAGCACATCCAGTTGCGCAAAGGTGCTCAAACACATTTAAAACTGCTTTCTGTATCGACGACATGGACTGCCCGAATGTAAATACCAAATTCAAGCTTTCCCTCACTTATAAATAACCTCTGGGCTTTAATATCGGCGGTCCCGTGCGTGTGACTGCGATCCGCGATGAATGCAGTTCTCGATCAAGGTCTCTGTTATTGCCCCTGTACGCGTACCTAAATACGGTATAATGTAACTCGTAGTTAAAATGTCATAACCGCATTCACATCGGTTCTGTGTGTATCCACTGCCGACATAAGACATTTTCATCCGTGCGGCTGTGCTTGTTATTGACACAGACTGGGCGCTTATATGAGCCCTACGCAACTTGAAGCTGCGCTGCTCTAGTTCCAAGATCTAGGACAAGCCGCCATTTTAACCAGCAACAAAGACGCACGATGTTTAACCGAGCAGAGGATCGCGGTGGCCCTTTCAATCCCTTGCATGGCTCCGTACAGTTGATGGTTAGGAGTCGAAGGTATATAGAGCCGGAAATTTAGTTTTTATTGCGCGGTAGTCGATGCCTTTCGCTCAAAGAGCGACTCCGGTGCATTATCATGCGCTTTCAGCCCCTCCTACTCGTGAATTCTTGCGACCGTCCTCGTGTCTTTGCTGGTCCAAGACAATGTAATGGGTTTTGTGAAACACCCAGCCTGTGTTTCACGCGTCCTTTCTTTGCGTTTCAAAGATGCAAGCGATATAGTAAACACGCACTGCCCTCGGTAAAGCAATGTACGCCGATTGTTGCGGAGTCAGCCATTTTGTTAGAAGGGGTGAACGGAGTGGGAGTCAAATGTGAGATTTCGGTCCTATGCACGCGGCAAAGCCCCGAAACATACTCCCCTGTTTCTTACTGTACAGAGCAAGACCACTCGTTGGCGCCCGATATCGTTTTGTGTAAAAATATATTTATTTTTATCGGGATTTTATTAGATGTATATACATAAAAATTTCTAATCTTGTTTGTAATGAACTTTGCTTCCTTGTAATTGACTTAATTGTTGTTGGTTGTATCTGAACAATAAGTCAAGCACCAGGTTTAAAAACAGTGTATTATCACCGTATTAAGACTGTTGGGTTGAATCAACCATGCAAGAAAAATGATACAAGATTCATGCCAAAAATGTACAAGTTGTCAGGTGTAGATGTGTGCTCAATTGAAACCACACAAACCTGTTAACCTGAAGACCACCCTGTTCAGAAACCTTCACAGATGTATTGAATAATCATGTAATTTGTTTTTAATGTTGTTAAAATATTTTAGGTGAAAGAACTCGTGCTTGACAACTGTCGGTCAAATGAGGGCAAAATCGAGGGTCTCACTGATGAGTTTGAGGAACTGGAATTTCTAAGCACAATCAACGTAGGTTTAACATCAGTCGCCAATTTGCCCAAGCTAAACAAACTCAAAAAGGTAAATAAATAACATTTGGCCTAAATATTTCTTTTACATTTTTGAACGTATGGTAAACGGTTTAAGTAAACTGCATATGTTTATGGTTCTAGTTTAAAAATAATAATAATAATTGTTTTTCTCTACAGCTCGAGCTTAGTGATAACAGAATCTCAGGGGGTCTGGAGGTATTGGCAGAAAAATGTCCCAACCTCACTCATCTCAACCTCAGTGGCAACAAAATTAAAGACCTCAGCACCATTGAACCCCTGGTAAGCCAGAGTCACAGCGTTGCTGCAATTTATGAATCTCTTCTGTATTATTGTCTACAACATGAATTATAAAAAATCTGGAATATATGCACATTACCTTTTATTAAAGATTTTTGGTTTTGTTTGACACTGTGTTGCCTCAGTTGTCCATTAGCAGCTGTAAAATACATTTTTGTACATTTTTAACCCCTCATTTTTTTTCCCAACAGAAAAAATTGGAAAGCCTCAAAAGTTTAGACTTGTTCAACTGTGAGGTGACAAACCTGAATGACTACAGGGAAAATGTTTTCAAACTGCTCCCTCAGTTGACGTATCTGGACGGATATGATAAAGAGGATAAAGAGGCACCAGACTCAGATGCCGAGGGTTATGTTGAAGGGCTAGATGATGATGAGGATGATGAAGATGGTATGTTTCTGAGTGACTGTTTGATACCTTTCAGTTGATACCAGTTGATATCAATTCATTGGTCATTCATTCAATTTGGTCTACAGAGGGAGACGAGGAAGAGTATGATGAGGATGCAGCTCCAGGAGATGAAGATGAAGAAGAGGGAGAGGAAGACGATGAGGAAGAGGGTGAAGAGGAGGAAGAAGAGGACATCAGTGGAGAGGTGAATGCTGGGAAATATCAATCGCCTATAGACACCATGTATGCTTGAATATACTCATGTTTATTACTCTTGTTTTAGGAAGAGGAAGAGGAGGAGTTAAATGATGGAGAGGAAGATGATGAGGAAGACTACGGTACATAGAGTCGAGGCATTTGAGTGATTCTTCTGTACAATTACTATTTTTAACCTCAAAGCTAAGTGGCTTTTTGGAGTGGCCCTGAGTGTCCAGTGCTGTAAGCTGACAACTGTAAGTTAATCAAAACAAAAACATTTAAAGTTCTGCTGTTGTCTTTGCAGAAGTGCAAGGTCAGAAGAGGAAAAGAGAGCCGGAGGAAGAAGGGGAGGAAGATGATGACTGAACACAGACCCCCGTTGTGATCTGACCGTTTAACCCCTGTATATCTGTCCTGTTGTCACTCTGCGATGGTTTGGGTGGTATTCAAATGGTAGGGGGTGGGCTTAGTATAAACGAGGACACCGTTTAAATATTTGTTTTTAGCTTCATTTTTTTTGTTGTTATTGCTGTTGTTGTTGTTTTTTCTTTTGGTTTGGTTTGTACTTTCAGTTTGATTCCCTTCATTTTCTCCGAAAGCTCTTAGTGGCTGACAACACCGTGTGGAAATTTATTATTGTTGGAAAGACCAGTATGCTCTTTGTAATCTTTCCCTCTTTACTGTTGATGCCTAAATGCTGGTGATGACTTATGTATTAAAAAAACAAAAAAACAACCAAAAACCTTTTAGAAGTGCATGGCTGACTCTATTTTAAAGTTGACTACTGGATTTCAAGGAAGAACATTTTCTAACCCACTTTTTTATTGCATCTTTTATTTGTGTATTGCGTTTCTTTGGCGTTTTCATCACCACCATGTGACGTGCTGTTGAGGCATGAAGAATACATCATTTTGTCTGCTTGGACATGCAACGTTCAACCTCTTAATGTGATTATTTTATTTTTTTAATGTTCAGAGCCAAATGTCTGCCCTTGTCAAATGAGTCCTAAACCCCGCCTCCCTTTTTGTGTGGATAGTTCAGAGGTTTCGTGTTCTTTGTAAATAATGACCAAATATATTTTTTTTCTGATTCCCTTTGATAATGGCAGACATTTTCACAAATAATCTCAGTTGTAACCATTAACTGTAATAAAATGAATGAAAACAAGCAGCTGTATGGTAATTTTGAAATATCTTTGTTCTGACAAGCCAACATTTATACTAATGGCCACAGAAAATCCACATATTGTAATGAGACTGTAATTAGATGTGATTACACAATTGATCTGTAGGTTGTGTGTTTCAAATCTTGTTGACAGATGGCAAGTGTATAATATTGCCACTGATATTTCAGGTTAATTTAAGGTTATGGAGTTAAACTGCATTGTGAAGCTCAGGGAAAATAGCTTGTATGTTGTTTTGATGATGCGTAACTGGATATTATGTAAATTTTTAGCATTGGCATGGCGATGGTTTAGAGCAACAGCGTGCGTAACATTAACTGAGCTGTATCAAGTTGTCAGATAATTCTGATTGAAATTTTTATTAAAAAGACGACCTCAGATTTCACATGAACAGAAGTCAGCATTTTTGTTTACATGAATATTTACTTTACAGGCATGTGCTTTAACTTCACAGACATGCATCTAATGGTCTGGGGACAGATTCTCTCATTTGCCTGGGTGAGATGCAGATTAATCTTCAGTGAATCGGTTTAAACTCACCAAGTTAAATTGTTTCTCACCAGGGAAGACTTTGCAAGCAGCAGTTATCCTGCTATGCTTTCATCAGACATGTACCATAAACACCAGAATAGTGATTACCTATTAATGTACTTCATTTAGTACTTTAAAGACAAATGTTAGCCAAATGTCTGATTCTCCAGGCAGATGCTCATGGCATGAAGTTCAGCAATAATCATGCTTGTGTAGACAGGAAGTGTCTCAGATTGACAGGCCTGTGTACTGCATAAATGTTGAGGCACTTAACACCGTAAACATCCATGTTTATGCCTCCCAATATCTCTGCACATAAAAGTATACATTATGAATTATCAGCTCAGTGTTGCTGTACTATTTCAGGGCCACACAAATACCCTTTATGGTGAACCACTGATTCATTGGCCCATTTAGGTAAGGCTGTTTTGATGCATACAGACTAAAATACCCAGTGTCTCTATTGCACCACGGTTACAATGTCTGAAATTCTCTAATGTTTCCATTTAACATATTGCTGTGGCGGCTGCGGCATGGCATTGCATAGGCCTGTGGTTTTACTGCCCCCTACTGTAAGCATTCACAAGCGCAGGCATTTCTTTAAAAGCCCTATTAGGTTATGCAAAAACAAAGCTGGAGCTCACAGGAGTTTGCGTTATTGTTTTATGAGGCAAATATTTACAAAGCTTGAGGCTCATGGCGTTTCATTAAATAGTAAAAGCAAGAATCTCAAACAATCACTGGGTGCATTCAAAGCAAAACTTGTTTTCCATGTTGGTTTTGCCTTGTGTCTGAGGCTTTATTTATAATCAGTGGATACTTCATGAATTAAAAACAATATTTTAAGAAAGATAAAAAGATATTATATCATTTAATATAACAGCTGAAAACGTGATCACAAATGATCCAATAAACATGACAAACCACCATGTTTGGTTAGATAAGCTAGCTTTACTTTATCTTGTCAGGGCAAAGGAAATGTGTTGTGAGATTATATTTAAAGGGGTAAACATTATGAAGTGACTGTGACTGTATGTTTTAACACGATAAATTTCCCTGCAAGGATATTTTCCCCTTTGCAATCAAATATTTGAAAGGGCTTTCAATGAACACAATGCACCATAATTTAGTTCTAATAGGACAGAACGGGGCAGAAGTAATTTGTATTAGAGTTCAATAGTATATTACATGACAGTTAGGATAATTTATGGTTACAAGCCACAATCTTTACAATTGACTTCAGCAAATCAATGAAAAATACTGATGGAAAAGAGGTACTAAATACAATTTAAAAAGTGGAATCAAGAAATAGGTTTAAAAAAAAAAACAAGGTATCAATGCTTTATTATGCACAGTCAGTCTTTAAAACAAAGTATCAGAATTTATTCATCTTACTGCATGACCCAGTATTGAATCCAAAATCTGCTGGCACAACCTCTCTCTCTCTCTCTCTCTCTCTTTCTCTCTCTGAGCGTTCAGTTTCACTCTTCATTTTAAATACTGCTTTCACAAACTCTTCTAAAACTGCAAGATGTGATACAGACACTATCTATTACCAATTAATTTTATGATAGGATTTGAGACAGTGACTTTGGGAAATGTTGTACATTTCTCCCAGTTAGTTTCAGACCCCCTGTTGTTGCCTCTTGACCCTATAACTGTGTATTGCATGTAAAAAGCAAGCAGTACAATATATTACACAGAGAAACCCAACAGTCGCCACAGTCCCAGGCTCATATGAACTAAAACCCAGCTGTCACTTGGATAAATATGATCTATTGTGTACAGTTGCACTGTGGGTATCTGAGTGTTGTGCATTAAAACATCACTGTTAACACTACCATTAAAAACCTATTCAATGGTTCCTTGAGATGACAGCTTGACTGAAGAATGTGTGTTTGACGTGTTTGAAAATGCTTCTCATTTTCTTAATGGCTCTATATTGAGTTTATGAAGCTATTTAGAACAAAAGTGAAATAAATTATTTTAACAATTAAAAATCTGGGAAGCTCTAAGTTATGAGATAACAGCTTGTACCAAGTTGTATTAAAACCGCTCCCATAAACATTCATATGCAAGAAAAGAGAGGGAATGAGAAGGGTTAAAAAAGATTAAAAAAAGAAAAGAAGCCCTTTCTGTTCACAACCCTCGGTGACACGTCTGTGTTTCTGTGAGGTTTTAGACTGTTCACTGCATTGAGAATCAATTCACTGCAGGAACTAAGGTCTAAGGTCACCTGACAGGAGTTTTCAAAGGGTTTTTGGTCCAACAGGCTGTGGTGTTACAGTGAAACTCGCTAAACGAAGGCAAGCACTCTGTCTGCTGACGTCCTGAAGGGAGGAAATTCCAGCGTGAGGATACAGGAGGTCCAAGTTTCAGGAGTGCCAGGGGGCTTCCAGTTACTTTAGGAGAGGAGAAACAGAAACGTTACGGGCCCCAGGTCAAATGCTGCTGCCGTTACTGTTGGCATTTGAGCTGTTTCTGATGTTATTCAGCTCCAGCTCAAGCTGTCGTATCTTAACGTCCTTCTGAGAGAGTTCCTCCTTCAGCCGCCGTAACTCGTCCTGCTGCCTGAAGAACATGCGCAGGAGCTGTGGACCACAACACACACACACACACACACACACACACACACACACACACACACACACCACATCCCACAGAGGTAATGCACAGATGTACAGTATAAGATGTACAGTACAAACTGTATATTCTATCTTCTGACATTAACCATCTGCTATTTTATATTACCAAAAAACATCATGACATGATTTTAGCTTGTTGACCAAAAATGTCCCAAAAGGTCAAAATTTGCTAGTAATACTAACGTCAAATAATTACATAAATTCATAATTTAGTGAATAACAAGATATATGTATTTCATATATCTAAATAAGAACATTACACAGCTAGTTCTGAACAACACAAGCTAACCCACAGTCTAACCCTTACTGTCATAGTTTTATTTATTCAATTAAATGAAATTGATTTTAATAAAAACACAGAATCCACACATACAATTTCTCAGTCAAATTGCTCTTTCAACAGCTCAACCGTTATAAATCTCCATTGTGTTTGGTAATAAGCGTCACCTCGTTCTCTGTACGTGGAGGAACGTTCTCTAGAAGATCGATTCCATTCACCACCAATCCCTTCTTCTCCCTCACAGGAGCTTTGAACACCAGCTTGTTGGGTTTGTTGTAGCCCTCCTTCAAAGACACAAGCACTGGGCCTGGATATGCAGACGCAGTCAGTGTGTCACTAAGTTACTATTTAGTTTCCATCTTTGTTTTCTCAGAAGGGTTTATTTCTGACTAGAAGAGAGTTCTGACCTCGGTTGGTTCCACTGAGCCACTCGTCCGCAGACAGAGCAGGTTCTGTCCCAGCAGTCATGGGGTAAATGTCCTCTTGGTACGTCTCTGACTGTGGAGAAGAATGACCTCATTACGATGAAGAATGAATTGACTCATTAGCTCAGGTTCAAGAGCGGATAAAGGCGCTAGCTGTTGTACTAGACTGGCGGTTAAAGCTCAGGGCTGCTAATGCAAATTTTGGAGGTTCAGTCTAAAGAAAGGAAAACATGGACTCTGGAGAGTCACAGAAAGACTTTCATTGTATTTAAGCTCATTGGGTGAAGAACTTACAGTTGCTCCTGGATGTGTCATTAGCGCACCGTGAGAGAAATGTGAAGTAGCTACTAAATATCAAATGGAACCAAAAATAAAATACTTCTCACACATATTTGTGTTTTTGCAGCTTAATTTTATGGTCCTGCTTTTCCACAGAAATAATATAAAGTGTATAAATATATTTATCCCACTTTAGTGAGACATCTGATAGGATACACTATAACTAAAACCTCGCACAAGGTTGTGAGTTGTGAGCCTCGCACAAGGAATGTTTCAAACTCTGCTCCTTCAGTTAAACTGTTTCAAGTTTTGAAAGATTCATTTAATAAACCTGCAAGACACTTAAATGTTAATGTGAAAATGTAAGTTATGTGGTAAAAGGGTTGCGCTCACCCTTCTAGGAACGATCATAGAGATTGGCTCAATGAGACCCTTCAGAGTCACCAGCTTATAAAAGCGGAAGATCTCACACGCCGCTACATCCAGCCCATGCTTCGGCATCACCCCTAATGGACCAATCAGAAGAGCAGATTAAACAGAAAGTGTTCATCACTGCGTTCTTGCTTTTTTACTTCGTGAATCATAAATTCTAAATGTCAAAAGCTGCACTCGTAGAACGTTGTCTAGTGTTCTTCAACAGTTCCCTTTAAAGTTCAAAACCGTTCTTGCAGTAATGTTAGTGAAACATTTCTGTAACGTTATATATAGAAGTTACTGAAAATTAAATTCTTAAGTTGTTAGTGGAACGTTTTAAAAATGTTACAGAATATAAAATGTTTGAATTATGTTCCTATTTAAGTGATAATATCAATACAACGGCTTAACAAAAATGGACGCTTTAAACGTTTCTAGAACTCATAAAACAACATTTTTAATGTTTTTGTCTTTTAATGGAAACGTTATGTAAACGTTCTGTCAACCTCAAATGTTTTGCTTGCTAGGATAAAGCTGTACATATTCTGTGTAGAATATCATGGATGTGTGTGTGTGTGTCTGTGTGTGTTCACTCTTACCGAGACCTTTCTGAGGCGCAGGGGACCTAAACTCCATGAGATACTGCAGGTATGGTTTCTCCTGGATGATCTCATAATATCTTATGTTCCCGTCACCCTACAAGCATAACGTCTTAGTCAATCCAAAGTTCTTCCCTCAAGTCATTATCAGTTACACTTGTGCGGTTTTAAGTTTTGGGGCTAATGTAATGTTTATTGTTATATGGATCATGTCTTTGAAGTTTGGAGTGATGTGTACCTTGCCTGCTAGATAGAGCATATGTGTGTCTACATCATAGAATGGAAAAAGCAGGCCTGACAGTCCATCAATTTCCTCCTCGATGATGGGCATGGACAGATCCTCCTGTCATTGAAACACACACACACACGACTCACTTCAACTCGCCCCTACAGAACGTTCTCAAAGCATCAACCCTAAACCGTGAGAACACAGCGACTGGGTTCTTACAAATGTTCTCTCTCTCTGCAGTGGGGTGTAGCTGTTCAGCTGAAACAATGAATGTGATTATCAGACAGTAATTATAGTGGAGATGATGAGAAGAAAACATAATGACTTTCAGAGGGGTGATGTCTGCAGGGCAAAGCGACATCAGGGACAGTATGTATTTTTGGTCGGGATTTGGGAATATCAATCGTTGAGAAAACACACACGCGCACACACACACACACAGTATGCAGGTTGTTCTCACCTGGTCCCACAGAGCAATCTGGCGTGTGTTCCAGCGAGACACACCTGTCGTTAGGAGTCGCTTTACGTTGCCTAGGAACACAACACGGTTCACTTTGTGGTTCTTAAAATTCGCCTCCTGCTTGACAACAGAAAATGAAAACAACTGAAACTATATTCTCACTAGTTGTTTTCATAAAAATAAGGCCTCATGACAAAGAGCGTGAAGGATATTTTCCCTCTTTGTTAGTAAATAACAAAAGATCACAAGATCAAACCAGCCTCCTCTTCAAAATCAATAGTGTTTCATTTTGTGTGAAGAGTTAAATTGTTATTGTGTTAATTAGTTAAAGGTAATCTATAATTTTAATACAGCATAATGAATGCAAACAGAAACAATCAATGCTGAACACCAAACAGGAGACATGAATTTTAGACTGCAAAATTATTAACAAAAATGTTTAAAATGTTATCATGAAGAAAACCAGCAATTTTTTAGACAATGCATTAACAGTGAACAGTTACAAAGCGATAACTTTGGACTTTAAGAGAATGTGAGGCAATGTTCTGAGAACGTTTTCTGTGACTGAGTCGCCTTGACTGTGTGTGTTTATCTCTGACCACATGAATGATATTTGACTGTGAGTGATTCGCACCTGCAGCACTTTGCCGGAACGAGGCTCAATGACTCGCAGTTTCTTATCCTTGCAGCTGGTGGCCAGCAGACTTCCCTCAGTGTTAAAACTCATACAGAGAACCACGTCTGTGTGACAGTCAATCATTTTAACCGGTTCCCCAATCTCAAGATTCCAAATAAGAATCTACAGAGAGAGCAACTTTATTACATTACATTCAAACCTTATGCAAACCGTCTGAGTCTCTGTCTCTGAGTCTCTGAGTCTCTCAAAAATCTCTGAGTCTCTGTCTCATATTATTAAATGCCTCATTACCTTGTAGTCATAACCAGCACTGAAGAGAATCCCACTAGTTGTTGGGTGCCATTCTATGAGACCCACACGCCTGCTGTGGCCGTACAGTTCCAATACAGCCTCCGTCAAATTCCTTCTCAGGCCACCATCAGGAATCTCCCATATTCGCACCTGACACAACATTATAATGGAGGATTAACAGTAATCAAATAATACACAAAATAATTCACACAAGGGATATACAGTATTGACCAGTGAACTGTTGTAAAGCTGCTTTAATAAAATAACAAATTAAGCTCTTTTGTGGTCAATATGTTAAAAAAAACTCCAAAATGTCACAACTGACCAATCAGTGTCAAGTATTCCATATATCTGTTCAGTAATGTGTTTGCTCACTATTGAGGAAGCAACTTTTGTCATTTTGTGCTTGTTTATAAAATTATACATTTTATTTATTGTCTTTATTTGTTTAAACAAGGTTATTTAGAATGACATACAAGAACAGGGAAGGAGTTTTTTTGCTTAGCCCTCTCACTGGTGGGAATTATCATTGTGTGCCCCTGAGCAACACACCTCAGCCCGGCAGCCCCGGGGGATTGTACCTGAAAACGTCTTTGGTGCCATTCTACAGCAACCTCACATGAAAGTCAAAAATAACCTCCAAACCTGGATGTGCATTTGAAATGATTGCATTTCATGTTGGTTTTTGGGCCTGTTTGAATGAGAAAATTTATTCCTGTGGCTCACTTGGTAGAGCATCGTGTTAGCAGCACAAAGGTTGTGGGTTCGAATCCCAGGAAACACACATACTGATAAGCCACTTTGGATAAAAATGTCCATCAAATGCAAAAAATTTAACATTGGTTATCAGAATGTTTCAGATATGTTTCAATTTACATTTTTTGACATCACCAACCATGAAAATGCAGAATAAACAGACATACAACAATTTGTTACACCAAACTTTTTCACAAGATACTAATTTATTTTTTTACTCACAGAAGAATCTTCTGAACAAGAAGCGATTATATTGTCATGGAAGGGATTCCATTTGATGTCCAGCACATTGCCTTGGTGACCACAGACCTTTGGGTAGTGAGGGTCAATACGGCCAAACTGTAGGAAGAAATGACAGGAGGTTACTGATAACGCGCAAAGCATCTCCTTTGCAATGCACACAAATGTCCACTGTGCGGCGCTACGTAACTACTGTCTATACAGTCATTAGCATCCAGGATGTCGGTCATGATGTCATGAATGTTTGATGTCACTTCAGTCCATTGACCTCCTTCTGAGTTCCTATGGGATTTGTAGTTCAGATCATGCATGGCTGAGCCACAAATGTAACCAGTTGAGAAGGTGTCTTATAGAAGAAAATATTCCATGCAATGCATCAAAAAGTACCTTGATTCAGAACAGCAATATTAAAACAATGAAGTTATGCAGACATACAGTCTCTCTGCTCTCCATATCTGATCTCCTGGTTTCACACGATGGGAATCACGTTTGTGGTTTGTTCTGTGTTAAATTACTGCATTAAATTAGCACAATGATTGCTGGAGGGGGAGTGATTTAATAGAATTTTCCTGGGTGAGAATGTCGGAATATCTTTTTGATTTCCCATAGGAGGTCAAAACTCCAAAGAACACATTAAATATTAAGGAATATAAAATGTCAAAGCTTACATCATTAGCTTTTACAGTGTGCAAGGATTTATGATTCACTAATCTTTATTCTAGACTGTTATTTTTTTTCTCACACTGACACTAGGACTGTATTTAAAAACAGCTCATTATTGTCTCTTAAAGGGGCCAGACTGTGACACATAAAGACTCTAATAGTGATAAATAAGGAGAAAATAGACTTTCTATTTAATTGTAAATAGAAAACAATAGAAAAGCTAAGATGGGCGTGTTGGGTTGCAACAGCGAAGCATCAAAAATGTCTGTTTAACACTAGGACTGTATTATACTAATATTTAAAAAATGATAAGACATTTTATTAAAATGATAGTGCAATTGCTTATGTCAATGTTTTTGTCAGACATTATGACAACATATATACAATGTTTCTAGAATGTGAAAGGTGACACAGATGTCTTGGCCCGAGACTAAGCTTAATATTTCCTGTCGGAGATCTTACAGTGAGAGATAAATAGAGATAAAGATGATGATATATGTAGGCACGTCCCCTCTTTTGTGAGCTATACAATGATGCGGGAGGAAAGATGTGATTATTGTAATTATGATGTCATTGGATGGGCCTTAAGTCTAGACGTCCAATGACTTGTCTTGGCGACCAATTTGAGGGTCCTTAGCAGAAAAATGGGATTTACACTCTAAATAGCTTTGTCAAATACAAAGGATAGGCAGGTTTGAAATGTGTCTCGTAATATCCAGACCATAGTTTGCAGCAGAACACCCACTCAGAGTCTGGCTGCTCTAGACTAATACAACACATGTGGTAGAGAGAGACAATATAAATGTTAAAGGCAGACAGGAACAGACAGTATATATTACTATAAACATGTAGAATCTAAAATTTTACACACACGTTTATACCCATTTATATATATGCAGTATAGTATAGTATATACATGGACAACCTGTATATGTATGGACATATATACATAGTTTGTTCTACCTATATGCATATACTGGGAGTATATTTTATATTCATTGACAGAGTAGCACTGTCCAGTTTTCTGCCTTGCTTAACTCATGACTGGCCAGGCCTCTGGTCGAGTTTTGGCTGTTCCTTATTACTTAGCTTGTTCCAAGTTTAAACTTTTCCATGGTTCCTGAACAAAGTTGTGAACAAAAGGGCATTTCAGTCCTCTGAGCTTACTGTATGCTAACCGAGGCATTATAAAAATGGGTGTGGGTCTAGTAAAAAGCGCTTTTGGGCATGTTAAGATAGTCTGAACTGGTCTGCAGTTTCCTATCAGTGTTGCCAGATGGCCCAGACTCCCTCATATGTGTTTATGTATTTGTGTGCGTGTCTGTAGCTGCTTGGTTGCCTGCTGTTGCTTTTTAATGGGAGGTCTACATTATATTCAATTTATAATCACGACTTAGGATTTGAGCTGTTGGTTCCCATTACCTAAAACAAATAATGACAGTTTGGCATTGGTTTCAACATACATATAGAAAAAGTGCCTAAATAACCTGCAATTTTATAGTTGAAACAGAGGTGGTGGTAGTGAGGCAAAAGTTACAGATTGCAGCTTCAGGAGTTCTGATATCATGCCAAACAGTTAGCCATGCTAACATAACCATTCAGAGATGACTCTGTAAACAGTGCATGGCAGGTCAAGGAACAAACAGTATTACTAAATGGTTAACCAGTTAGTGATGACATCATCACGAATACCACAGTCTTCTTCATGCTGTTTTTTCTCTTTCTCATCGTGGTTTCTGTGTGCAGTTTTCATTCCAAAACTGAGGAATTCCATTTGGAAGACCAATGTCCTGCTATTCTATTGCTCCCATGTGTCTGGAAATCTTTGGGAAAACTTTGATCTCTAATGCAATAAATTCAGGCTCTCAGTTGTGGCCTTAGTATGAATAAAGTGGATACAGTGTGTGTAAATATATGCAAAATAAAGTTCAATTGCCCAAGTTAGCTCAACTTAAGCTGTTTTCTATCAATTTTCTGTGGACTATTTTCTAGAGCATCACAGTAGAAATGCCAAGATAATGGGTTCAATACATAACGTTGAGGAATGTTTAACTAACATTAAATCTCATCATATTGTTATATTAATGATAAATGGCTTTGTGCGCATGTCATTTTTACTGTTTATACCCCACATGGTCACATGCTGGAGTCGAGGGAGACAAATTCTCTATTAAAAACAACTTAATATAAAAGAAACATCTTAGGCTGTCGCTGCCACTTTGTTTTTTAGCCTCCAGCCACAGCACATGGCAAAACTTTCTACCAAACCTCAATGGCACAATTTATTACCACATTTGAAAAACGAAACAAAACACAACTTTGTAATTTTGCATTATGATGCGACATGAGTCTCTGATGCAATTTATATCTAATGGTAAAATCAGTAACATTGCATTGTTACTAAGAGGAACGTGTAAGAATAAATGCATTGATTTAGTATGTAGTATGTATGTTTTTAGTATGTAGTATGTATGTTTTTAGTTTGTAGTATTTAGCATGTAGTATTTAGTATGTAGTATGTTTGTTTTTAGTATGTAGTATTTGTAGTATGTATGTTTTTAGTATGTAGTATGTGTGTTTTTAGTATGTAGTATTTAGTATGTATGTTTTTAGTATGTAGTATGTGCGTTTTTAGTATGTATGTTTTTAGTATGTAGTATGTGCGTTTTTAGTATGTAGTATTTAGTATGTATGTTTTTAGTATGTAGTATGTGCGTTTTTAGTATGTAGTATTTAGTATGTATGTTTTTAGTATGTAGTATGTGTGTTTTGTAGTATGTAGTATTTAGTATGTATGTTTTTAGTTTGTAGTATTTAGTATGTAGGGCGTATATAGGCGTGAACGGTTACCTGAGTGACCGGGATAACGATGAACGATCCTCCACCTGCGCTCTCCGTTACTGTGGCGAGAAACTTGGCGTTGACCGCGCAGAAGTGGTTGTCATGGACGTTTTTCGTGATGGGGACACCCTCGAAGCAGTGCTCCCGGTTGGTCACTTTGCCGTAGACGTTTCGAAACTTGGAGCTTCGGTAAGTCGGACGCCATGACATCTGCCAATGTAAACAAACGCGTAAAGTGTGACATTGTTTACTTTTTTCTTGCATGAATAAGTCGTGTGTGGTCAGACACGTGTACTGATGAGGCTTCATTACTGTCGTATTAACCCCCAAACTCCACCAGTTAAACGGGAAGCGGAGGGTGGACGCCTGGAGGAACGTGTAAGGAACGTTTACGCTCTAATGAATGAGAGACTGTGACGCTTGTAGCCACTGAACGAGCTGAAATGAGAACAGATAGAGGCCAGAATAGAGTCACTGTTATTGCTGTCTGATCTGAAGCTTTACATGAGATTGACAGCTTTCATGACTGAAGTGCATTAGCAGTGTGCATTCACATGTAGACAACCATCATTTGTCAATCCACTTGCTGATTGGTCAGGAATTGGGCTAGCAAGTGTTGCTATTATGTTTAGCAATTGGACATGAAACTGTGGCATTAATCTCTTTCTGTCTCCCCTCTTACTTCACGTCTGTCTACCCCTCTTACATTTGTTTCCTTTCTGTCTAAGCTTCACTGGTTGTCTGTGTGTTTATTTACAGCTGCCCCGAAACTTTCAGTGGTTTGTGTGTCTGTTTAACTATAAACAAATATAAACAGCCTTGGGCTGTGGAGGGATGCTGTGCCGTTCAGATTTGCACACACACACACACACACACACTACACATGTAATATAGTATATATCTCAGTCAGTTTGGTTATTCAGTGCATGATAATACACAGTTACTATTAAATTTCTTAGTACAAAGTATGAAGTTCAGTTCTTACCTTGCCTGTGGTTTTGACCTGAGGACCCTCTGATAACTCTAGCTAATGTCTCAGGACTTCAGAACTGGGTTTTCTGTCTTCCTGTGTACATCTGCTTCACAGGCCTGAGTTACTTGTCTGTTTCTCGCTTTCCTTTTTCCTCCAGAACATCTCCTCCCACAATCGCTTTCCATCCTTCCCTCTCTTCTTTACTCCCTCCCTCCTACCAGAGCAGGCGGCCTCACATCAGCTACTGTAATATCTGGAGATTTAATCTCTCGCTCCTGCTACCTACAGCAACACCAATTTAGTTCAAACATCTGTACGTTGCTATTCACATCAGCGTTGGCTTGACAATCTCTTCTTCGTTTTTACTGCAATTGAAAATATTGCCCCCTTGTCATTTAAAGGTTTGTGTTTAAACTAAAGTTGCAACGTTGCTTTTGAAATTTACAAGAAGATCAGCTCAGAATGTGGAGCGTGTAGTCATGGTTACCACGTTTACCCAAACAACCAATCACGTTCATGTTAAAAGAGGGCGAGGGAGCGTCACACATCGCTCATGCGCATGTTTTTGGAGGGTCCTAAACTGAACCTATATTATGATGATGTGAGAGAGTGTATCTTATCAAAGCATTGAAGCATCTTTAGAAGAAATGCATGAGAACATTAATAAGGCATCTGAAGTCTGTAATAAAAAATATCTGTTCTCAATCTCTCTCTCTCTTTCTCTCTAATTATCCTGGATGATTAAATGGGAAATTTGGCTGGCCTATGACAGATGAGATTTATGTGACTTCAGTGAGATTTCGCCTTGGCCTTTCTTTGAGCTCAACTCTCTGCTCAACATGTGTCTCAAACGCCCAACAGATACACTGGAGTCTGTCTGTCTGTCAGTTACAGACACTTGCTCTAATACTGTCAATAAGATACTGGGCTTGTTTTCTGAGCTGTGTCTGTTAAATGATCAGTCTGTGTTGGACGTAAACAGCTCAAAATGGACTGTGATTGGTTTGTTAAATGCTACATAGGCAGTTTTGGGCCAGAATGAGATGCAGTCTGGTTCAGAGTTAGCCGCTAGTCAAAATTCTGGCTTTGCATGACTTCTAAAGCATGTAACATTTTGTCTAGGCTGATAACAATGCAAATTTTATCAGACTTGAAGCAAAATTGTGTGTGTGTGCGTGCAAAATTGTGTTTGTGTGCGTGCAGTGTTTTGGTGTGTATGTTTGTGTGTGATCAGGTGATCTTTTTGGCTGCAGGCTGTAGCGACTCTCAAGTCTGTTTATTGACTTTCCCACATCTTGCCTGCGGTCTGCTATTGACTGTATTACACGTCTGTTATGCTTTAAGCTTTCTTTCTAACCAAGCTGCATCAAAACAACATCCAGTTCTCAACTCACCTAACCTACATCTCACCATCTGTGCCTGTCTGATTCCTGCTTGATAACTCCTGCTAGCTGCACAGGTTTGATTTCATTATCAATGCTTATAAAAGCCTAATCCTACACAGCCCTCATCATAACACGCTCATTTATCATTCCTGTACAGCACCTTAATATTACATCCCCCGCTCTGCCTCTGAATATTATT
The DNA here is from genome assembly GCA_036877545.1 of Yasuhikotakia modesta. Taxonomy (NCBI): domain Eukaryota; kingdom Metazoa; phylum Chordata; class Actinopteri; order Cypriniformes; family Botiidae; genus Yasuhikotakia; species Yasuhikotakia modesta. Next base: position 44,667 of record JBAJNP010002704.1, read on the forward strand.
CATTTAATAAATCATAACGTTCAAGACTATTGAAAGTCCAGCAACATCGAAGCCAGGAAACAAGCCTCTTCTGTCCATAAAATGGGTAAAAACTGATGTAAAGCCTACAGTGGACCACCGTTAGTTAGTGATTAGACTACTGTCAGCCCCTTCACATGCCAGCCAGTCTGTTTTTGTGGGTCATTGAGTGTTCATAGCTAAATTGTAGTTGCCATTTTTGAGTAGCGGTTGTCTGTTTCGATGCCATTCTGTGTCGGTGGGAGTTAAATATCTCTGACGGTTTTGGCAGCGTTGGGTCCAGCTGGGAAAGAGCCAGGTCCAGTTGGCATGCTGTCCTTTCAGACACAGTCAGATTGAATGCTGGTGACTGGAGTTGGGTTTTGCTGTAACCTTTAATAAATAATTTCCTTAAATTTTCCTTAAAAGTGCCAAATCTGCCAGTCCTGAACTTTAGATAACGTGCTATGTTTTACTTAATGCTCAATGCTATTTTGCATTTGCTTAATAGTCAAGCTATAATCAGGCTACCCCAGACTTTTAATGAAGATTAAGATTTTTTTTTGCAGAAGCTAAAGGGGAGCAGAGCAAAGAACAGAACTTATTGTCAGATTTGAGAGGTTCTGAAATCCACATTGAGAGATCCAAACTGCACAGACTGAACTGGGGGTGGGCTGGTGTATTAGACTGTATAGAGATGTTGTTTTGTGTACCGAGGTGCCCTTTGTTTGTTATTGTCTCTCTCCGTTTTTCCCCAAGCAGGCAGTTCAGATGCAGCTGTGAATTTTACTGTGAATTCAGTCCAAATATTAACTCAGAATGTAACGTTGCTCTTGAAAAATCACACATGTATTAACTGAAGCATCTTGTATTGCTTGTTGTAGTTGAGGCAACTGTACACACATTTATGTTAGATTGTAAAGGACTGCAGGAGATTAGTGTGTGGTTTCTATGGTTACTGTCTGGAAACCAATCCTTAATCAAAGAACGTTCTTTTTAGGTTATAT